>VXBB01014842.1:223805-264091 GCA_013399915.1 Illadopsis cleaveri
TGGGTAAAGTAGGTCTATTTTTTACATTCATTTGCATATAAATGTTTCGTGTTAGTGGTAAATGATAAGTAATTTCATGCTGTTAGTGCACACCAATGTTTTCTCTGCCAAATAATAATGCTATTTCATCTGCTGCAATCTTCTAGCTTTATAGATTCAAATATAGTGTGCAATAAATTCCTATGCAGCCATAGCAGATTTAACTAACTAGCATGAAACTAGTACTGAAACCAGTCTGCTCTATAAAGCAAAACATTTTTAACCAAACTCTATTCTACAGAAATTAAGAGTCCCTGAAGGATTATTTTGCAAATTCACAGGGACTTCATAAGTTTTTCATTAATAAAAAACTTCAAAGCATCCAAAAATTATTTCTGAAGCTTTTCAAATATTCTTATAACAACATATCTCCTACTTTAGGATCTGTTTAAAAAATATTTCCAAAATCAAATTAAACTAATTTAATCTTCACGCAAACAAAACAAACATGATATTCAGGAGAAGAAGGAAAAAAAAAAAAAAAAAAGGAATCTCCATGTGGCATCTCATTTATCAAGTCATTGTGGTAAACTAGATAATTTTCTTTAAGATGGAAGAAGCCATGCTTAGCTGTGCAGTCCTCAGTCTTTGTGTTCTCCAGGCAGTATGTAAAGTTTTCTGGGAAAAACCCAGTTCTGGTAAATAAAACTCCATCTCCTGACAAACATATGATGGAAAAAGAATTGTCATTTCTTTGCCTTCTTCAGGCCAGTTATAGCAGGAGCTGCAAGATCCCGAGGCACTCCAAACCCGATGACTGGAATAGTGATCTGATGGCATCATCTAAGTAATTTGTTCTATATTATGCATTTTTCTTCTTATAAGCATCATCCCCTTTTTTTCTCAATTTACTCTCTACTGGCATTGTTCATTCACATTCAGTTTTTCAGGCAACCATCAAAGAAACAAGGCTCCTCGCATTTTGTGTGTGGATGAAGTCTGCTACACTGTTGTTTGTTTAATGATTAGATGAAAAGCAGTGTTCGACTAGCTTCACACACACACACATACTGAGAAGGATCATGTTGAGGCTAAGAGCCTAATGGGAATTGTTAGAACTGATGAACAACTGTATATTTTATTACCTGGTAATAGTGGAGAAACATGACACTCAACTCAGTAGCTTCTCCTGTATCTAGAGCTGGACAAAAAAAAGTTTTGTCAATTGTTTTGGGTGATTTTGTTAGTATGAATAAAAATGTCCGTCCGCATCAAGTAAAAATCTACCTGTTGACACCATCAGTGTGACTGCATCTACCAATTTAAACAGAAAGACAAGAAGAGGAGATTTGTCTTGCTGGAAATAAAGTAATGCTGCCAGTATTTATGCCTCATGGCAGCTTCTCAAGGTGTCTCACCTTGAAAAACATGTGACAAACTCTTAGCAGCAACAAAATACCACCACAGACCTCACTACTTATTTCTTCTAAGTACAGAGAACACTTCCTTTATCGTGCCCTTTCTGACATATGGATTTTGCAAAACACAAAGCTGCACCAAGGCATAATAATCTATTGAACATGCTCCCACCTTCACAGACTGAAGGAGAGAGGGAAGAGACAAACAACGTTAGTTAGATTGCCTGCCCTCTCCCAGAGCACGTTCAGCTCTAGTGATTGTATGCAGGATGTACACCCAACCATTACCGGCAAGCATGACCTGTAACAGCAGTAGCAGCTGGGCAAAAACTTTATTCCTCCTTCCCTGAAGCACCACAGGAAAAGAAAACCTGTGAATCGCACCTCCTGAACACTTGCTCTGCTGTCAAGACCACAGTATGGCAGGCTGGCAGCCAAGAGAAGAGTCTCTCTAAAGATGGACAGCACAGGCCATCATTTGTCCTCTGATCAGCTCACAAACACTGGAGGATACATTTGTTGCAAGCGCTGATGACAGGAGGCGAATAATGTGAGAGACCATAGCCAGCCACTCACCCACCTTCTGTAAAAAACCCAGAAAGAACACCCTTTAAATAGTGCTATCAATCATAACTGGCTCCCAGCTATTACTGTGGCAGTTTGTGTGTTTAGCACAGTTCAGCAGCCCCACTCTTGGGTCCCTGCACCCTCTATGCCAGACAGGTGTGCTTGTTCAGGCTCTCCACCTTCCCCAGTAAGGAAAGGTAGCCCTGTGAACTACAGCCACACAATACAAGCAGCTGGTTTGCTGTTTGCCATATCCACAGCTGCCAGGGAACCACAGGCAGAAGTTTACCCCCAAAAAACACTGGGAAGGGGTGGCAGGAATAAAACAAATCAGCAACCAACATTGCAGAAGCTTTCCTAAGTGACAGCAACTGTGTGTTGGAAAACTCTCCCCTGTAGACTGGGAACAGAGATGAACAGTGGGAGAAGTACTGTCTCCTCAGTTGTCCTCACTGCCAAAAACTGTTCAGGTGGTCACTCACTAACTCAGAGAGAAAGCGGGGAGAAGCAGAAGCAACAACCCTTTTGTTTTTTAATAATTACTTTTAAATCAATCAGGCTTTTATCTTGCAAGGCATAATTAACTTTACTATTCATAGCTTATCATGCCACCCATCATCTCCAGCATCTAAAGAGATGTTAACTCATTAGGACCATGTATTTGTAACTCATGCTAAGTTCTATCATGAAGCCTGTGTCAAACTCCAGTGAAACAGAAAAAAAAAATCAGATAATTTAAAAAAACAAACTTGCATAGCCATTATCTGAATGAGGAGCTATCCTACACTGGAGAGTCATAGGCTTAATTTTCTCCTAAACAAAACAGCTAACATTAAAGTCAAATCAGAAGAAAACATAAGGCCTACCCAGGATAGACACTCATGGATGCAATAAAAAAAGAAAAGCCTGTAAGTATAGGACCAGTCCAGCCAAATGGATTGCCTCTGAATTAAATTTTCTAAGAGGTTTATCTGATTGGTGAACAATAAATTCAAATTAAGTCCACTAAAATCAATATAACAATAACATTTTGTATCCCCGAGGAGCCATCGGGAGCCAACTGTGAGACTGCAAAAACCTCATCTTAAATTAGAAACTGCAATCTGAACTCATGCCATGTTTTAGCAATGTGTTTTAGCAATTTTCTTTAAGACAAACTCAGAAAAACAGACAATACTATATGTGCAACAAGAAACAGGAAGAGAGAGATTTGCTGCATGCATTTAAGATGCAGTGTTAGCCGTTATTAGAAATTCCTTATTTTATATTCAACTTAGTACCATACATTTTTGCCCAAGATAAAGGAGCTACAAAGACAAGTTGTGTTTGTTTGTCTGAAGATTATATCTGTAATTACATACTGGGGGAAAAAAGAAATTTCAGCTAATAAACAAGGGGTTTTTTTCTATAAAAGTAATTTATTTTTCAAAGAGCCACAAGCTGTTTCTCTGTGTGACTGTGAAAAACTGTCATTGGTGTTCCCCCTAACTTAAGACTTTATCCTTCTCAGTTAACTGAAGTATTTTCTTGTTTTCTTTTGCACTGTCTGATAAGAGAAGTACTTTGTGAATAACACCTTTTATGTCCCCTTCTATATCCCTAGCATTTAAGATTGCAACTTTCTTATTTAAAAAACAAATTGATGAGTTAACTTATTGTACTGACTCACACTGCAATGTTACCAGAAACAGTATTCTATAGAAGATAATCTGTGTTTAAAATCAAATGTTTTCCTGTATGAAAAAGCTTTCTCCCTTTTTTGAAAAATTTTTGGGTATATTTTTTTTCACTCTCTCTTTTCCATTATACTTCACAATACCCCAAAAATGCAACAACAAGGTATTCAGGAAAGCTGTTCCATATGGAGAACCAACAGGCCCTTCTGAAGAGCCTTTCAGCCTATGGTCTTTGATTGCCTCTCCCAGGATTCAGCTTTCTTAAAAGCTCCTTCTGAGGCTTGAAAAACAGTATGTACTAAAACCCCACAAAACCCCACCTTAGGCAGTGAAGTACATCTTAACAGAGCTATTCACAATCCTTTCTGCAGTGGAGAATGCAGTGTGCCCAATCTATCACTAATCTTTACAGACAGACACTAGAAGTTCACAAGGAGGGTGAAGTCAGCACCACACCCCTCACTGAGCAGATAATCCTGGTTTTACACATGACCTGACTGACAAGACCACTACTAAAACCCTTCTGTATGCTTCATCAAAAATTTATATATTATTTATACATAAGATAATTATTTCAGTATTTAATCCTTTCTACTGTGAAATACAAGCAGCTCTATTTCATCAGGCTCAAAAAATCATCTAAAACACAATTTGCATGAAAGGACCCATGAAGAATGACATGGTTAATATCAAAACATTTTGTAAAGGGCAACCAACACTCAATTACTCCATTCACATACGTAACTATTTTACATTCCAAACGAAACACAGTCTATTTTCTTTGTGATTTAAGATAAACTTTTATTCTATAAAGACAGATATGCAAGCCCTAAATCTCAGTTTATTTACCAAACATCATTCTATCAACAGATTTTTCCCTGTATCTTGCCCCTGGTTTAAAATGCTAAAGTGTTCATACATTACAAATCAGGAGTTTCTTGAGCTGCTTAGGTTAAGTCTTTAGGACTAACAATTTGAATACAGAAAGTGTGAATATGCAAACACTGTTCAACCCTCCCCATTTGCCCCAAGAAGTTTACCAGTGCACAGAGCAAGTCTACTGCTTCCAAGATAAGCTCCTGATGGCCAATTCGTGTGACTCCAAGATCTTCCAGTTCCTGATGAGTAATCCGTAATAACTGGTCACCACTAATCTTCTCTCTCTCAAAGTTCTTTATATATTGCTGCAGGCAATCATCAAGACCTGCAACAAAAAGACAGAATGAGGGAGGAGAAAAGTTAGCAACATTTTGTACCCTAGTAGGAAGTAAAACTGGCCAAAAATTAAGCCAGAGGATTCTTGTCCTATCTTTAAGAGAAGTATTTTAACGTTAAAAAAACTTCATGTTAGCCAGAAACCCTAAGATTTGAAGAGCTATGGCAGCCATGGCTTTTTTTACCTGTGGACGGTACAAGTTGCTCCTGAACCCTGAACAAAGCCCTGAATGCTGGCAGTTTACTGTGATATGAATGTCAATCTGGCAGCCCCTAACAACAGGTATGTTAGGGATGCCTCCATCACACCTGGAAGGGGGGAGGAGAAACAGGAACAATGGAACGTGCAGTCATACACAAAGTGGCAGTGCCACACAACAGTGCCTCTCCCACTCCAAGGTCACTCACATATTGCTGGGTCACCTGAAAGTTCATCAATCAGGCCAACTTCTAAAACAAGCTGCAAAGAGCTCTAGAGAACATGAAAGGCAGTAGCACTGCAAATGCAAAAACATGACCCCAACTGCAGCAGTAGATCCAGCTCAATGTACCACAAAGAGAACCTGTAAGGAGTGCCAGTACACAAATGAGCATGAAAAGCCACTCAAGACCTGGCTACGCTTTTCAGAACACAGTAATCAGGGAGCAGAAACAGGCCCATTGTGCCAAAAAACATGCTAGAAAGTCATGCAGCACATTTGCTCAGGACATGGCTGAATGCAGGGTTGTACAGGTCCTGCACTGGGGGTCATCCATGTTCTACCTTTTCTATTTGACTATGAGTCAACAACATGCAGCTGACCACACATTTTCACCTGGAGAAAAGAGCACTGCAGAATGTGAGAATCCATCATCCATCTCTTGACCATCAATCTCTGCCCAAGAGAGGCAGGCAGTAGAGGAAAGCTCTGCAGCATGTGCACTCATGTACCAAGAGGATAAGTAAAACACTTGGGTATTTGGTGGTCCATTTAACATTTCTGTCTGAATACTTTACAATGGATCAGCATGTCTGCTACCAAGCAACAGGACTTGACAAAGCTCTGAATGCATTAATTTTGCTGATTCTTGAGAGATGCAATCTTTCTGAAAAATGTCTTCAAACAATCCCTAATAGTGAAAAAACACCTGCTCATTAGACTGGAAGAAACCAAGAACATTCTTTCTTGCTAATCAAAATGTCTGAAAAATCTGAAGAAAATGGAAAACAAAACATTGATCTGACTGCTGAGTCACAGTTATCTTGTAAGAACCCTGGTGTACAATATAAAGCTTCTCTGAAACTGGTTTTGTTGCATTTTTGGTTCTCATTAGTGGCTTTCAGGGCATAGCCACACCTCCAAAGAAACTCACATGAGGAACATGTTGGTGCTGCAGGCAGGGATGCCCCAGTACCAGGCCAGCTTGTTGCTCCTGGGTCAGCCTTTGGGCAAGAGTCACCCAAACTCTGAACCTGCTACACCAGCACAATATTCATAGGGCTTTAACCTCTAGAATTCACACATTGAAACTAAACCACACACAAACATGCTGTAAAAGAAGCGCTCCATTATCAAGATACAGGAGAAAGTCCCCAGTTCCAGTGGACTTCAACCATGTCCTTCCAGAGCCTGCTGCCTGACTTTCTGCCTCCAAAACAAAGCCACTGAAAGGTCTACGTTGATCAAGCACTTGAAGCTATTGCCTTCATTTCACTGCCCTTTCTAATCAAATAGTTGCTCAAGCTATTCTTCAGGAAAGAAATCTTAAAAGGGCCGGAGAGATCCCCTCCGTAGGCAGCTGCTCAGATCAGCTCAGCCGGTCAGGGCATGGTGCTAATATACACCAAAGCTGGGGGGTTGATCCCTGTACAGACCATTCTCTTATGAGCTGGACTCGATCCTTGTGGGCCCCTTCCAACTCAGAATATCCTGTGATTCTGTGACAGGGTGAAAATTGAGCTGCTAGGGACAATGACTAGCCTGGCTGAACAGAGAGCTTTGACTAGAACTCAGGAAAAAAAGAGAGTTTATGACCTTTTGCAAAAGCTGCAGGAAACTCAGGAGGACTATAGGGATGTCATGAGGTTATACAGGGAGAAAATCAGAAAGACCAAAGCTCAGCTAGAACTTAATTGGGCCAGTCCCATAAAAGAAAAAAGTAAGTGTTTCTATAAATACATTAGCAATTAAAGGAGAGCCACAGAGAATCTTCAGCCTTTATTCGATGTGAGGGGAAACACAGCGGTGAAGAATGAAGAAAATACTAAGGTACTTAGTGTCTGCTTTGCCTCAGCCTTGAATAACAAGACCAGTTGTTCTCCAGAGACCCAGTCCCGTGAGCTAGAAGACAGGGATGAGGAGCAGAATGAAGACTCCATAAACCATGGGGAAAATGGTCAGTGACCAAACATATTACTTAGAAGTCTGTGGGGCTAGATGGGATCCACCCAAGTGTACTGAGGGAACTGGCGGAAGTGCTCACTGAGCCAATTTACACCAAATACCAGCAGTCCTGGCTAACTGGAGAGGTTCCGGTTGACTGCAAGTCAGTAAATGTGAGGTCCACCTCCAACAAGTGCTGCAAGGAGGATCTGGGCAATCACAGACCTTTCAGTCTGAACTCACACCAGGAAAGGTCATGGAACAGCTCTTCTTGAGTGCAATCACATGGCACATAAAGGACAACTGGGACATCAGGCCCAGCCAGCATGGATTTGGAAAAGGCAGGTTCTGCTTGACCAATCTGAGCTCCTTCTGTGATAGGGTGACTTAGTAATGAGGGAAAAGCTGTGATCTTGTCTACACAGATGTCAGTAGAGTCTTTGACATTATTTCCCACAGCATTTTCCTGGAAAAACTGGCTATCCATGGCTTGGATAGATGCGCTCTTGGCTGGGTATAAAACTGGCTGGATGACAGGGCTCCGGGATGGAGTCACAAATGATGTTCCTTGGGACTCATTGTTGAGACCAGTCCTTTTTAAAATCTTTATTGATGATCTGCATGAGGAGCTTGGTGTACTTCTGCTCTTCCTGAACTTAACACTCAGATTGGTTACACAGACTGCTGAATGAGAATAACATTAAAAGAATTAATGTCATCACATATCAAAAAATGAATTACCAATTAAGGCACTAGCAACACAAATCCAGAATAAGACATGACAGATGCACTTAATAAACAGTTACCGACATACAATTCTACATAAAGGCAATAGTCTTCCTCCTCCTGCTACGTAAGTATTTTTGTCATTTAGATGTAATCTAGATGGATGCACGTAGTTCCTACAGGGTGAGAAAAAACTTTAAGAGAACAGAAGTCTTACTGACAATTGTTTGACTCACCAATTTCAAAAAATCTACAGTCAGGAAACAACAAAATAATTTAATCATATACTGGATGACATTTCCAGAATAGCTTGCCACAAATATGTCTCCTTATTCCCTAAACATCCTTTTAAAGTAATTTATTTCTGTCATTTTATTTCTAAATTAAAGAACAGCTTTTCTTTTTGTAAACAAAACTGTGCACAGATGATGATGATGATGATAATAATGATAATGATAATAATATTAATACAAAAAGGGTAGCATTCCTCTCCCACACCTTTTGCCCCCAAAGCCACAACGCATCCAGACAGCCGTTGCTGCCTTCAAATCAACAGGAGGGCAGCTGCAGGGAACGAGCATTCCCAGCTGATGATGCCATTAACTTGGGACAGGACAAGATGTACCAAAAAATATCAGGTGCCCGGAGAGAAAGCTAAATGAAAATAACAACTTCTTAAGAATACTGTCTTCTCCTAATTTCCTGCAAGTCCATTATCCACCCAACAGCACTGTAGTTAGCAGTTTTTCTAGCTGCCAAGGGCTGCTCTGCTTCTTCTTCACTGTCGTATTGAGCAGATGTCACCCAACACCCGTACCACATCAATTCCAACAAACAACTCAGTTTGATGCACTATTCCCTGGTCCTGGCCATTCCTGGGTGAGATTAAGGTTGTAGCATATCCAGCAGTCCTGGATATTTCAAGAAGTGGCCTCAGTCCAAGAGCCATCTTCATGATTATGTTTTGGATGTGTAAGGCCCCAGAGTATATCAAAACCAGGTTCTGTGATGTCAGTACACAAGTAACTCTTATATTCAAAACTCTGCTCCTCACCCAAAATAACAGCAAGATTTTTCAGGTATATATAAAGGCAGGTATTTTAGTAGTAAGAGAGGGAAAGTATGACACTCATCCTCTTAAATTGTATGATGATAGTCCTCTTCCTTTTAAGCCTACTCTTTAAAGGAAACTATATACTATAATCTTTTTTTTTCTTGAAATATTCTTGGTCTTGAGCTCCAGCAATAACGCTGACCTCCAATGATGTTAACTACTCAAGAAAGACTCCCCTGCCCCACATGCTTTTCATCTGAGCTTATCAACCATGGAGTCTGGAAATACTGTCCAGATCCCATCATACACTCATTACCTGGCCCATTTGATTCATGCCTACAAGAGCATTTAAGATGCCAATACGTTGCTTATCTTTGTTAGCTGGTGTATACCTGAGGTGTTATGTACACAGGTGGACCATTCTGGGCATTGACAGAAGAGGAAGAACTCTACCTTAAGTCTCAAGCAAGCTCTACCTCACCTGTGGGATTAAATACATGAAAACCAGTAAGAAAGTAAAAAAGCTCCTCAAAAAGAAACTGTGCAGAAGACTCAATACTTTAAACATTAAAAAACCCCCAAAAACAAAAAACTTCTCTAGAAAAGTTTCTTTTGCAAGTAGAACATACTGGAACTGATTTCTTTTCCCCCAACTTTGTCATTGAGTTCTACCTTGCATGGGCCTATTCAGAGTTCATCAAATCATTAACAATTCTTAACAGTTCACAGATGCAAATCAGACAGATTTCTACATAATTAATTCCCTTTATTACAACAGAATCATAGAAACTAATCAAGAAAGGTTTAATTTCATTTTTTTACTCATGTGATTATCTGGAATCAGACTAGACTGCAAGATCCAGCACAACCCTCCAGAGAATCTTCCATGCTCACAGTCCCCTAACTTTATGATCATTCTGACCTATTGTCTTTTTTTGAAGAATGTAACAAGTCATCTTTTGAAACAATCTAACCAACAAACTGTCCTGTAACTCAGTGCCACAAGATGTTATGCACACCTCTGGTAACTGAAACTCAAATAAACCTCTCCATAAAATATATTCTGACGTTCCGATCTTAGTCTGTTCTTCCTCTGCAAGCAGGACAGTCTTTTCTCCCACTTCTAAGAGACTAAAAAACATTAAAATAGGCTTTTTCCATGGCTAGATCTGAAGTAAAAATCAGCTGCTCAGATACAGTTCTAAAACCAGAAGCAACTAGGTAGAATTTTCTTCCCCTAATTGGCTGTAAAAGATTTTTTCTTCAAGGCTGGGAAACTACAGTGGAAGTAACAGACCTTCTGTCCTTACCAGCCACCTTTTCAGTTTGGGTTAAGGAAAAGATGATGAACATCAAAGGTTTAGCTATCACACCAGAAACTTTGACAAGGGAGTATATTTTTCTACTCCCCTGGTTATTAGAGTGAGGACTCAAACTGACAACTTCCCTGAGCAAGTCCTTGTTCTGTAAACACAACACTTACTGAAAAGCAATAACATAGAAACAATAAATGGAATAATTTTAAATGGGAAGGAAAGGCACACAGTTTTATTAAAAAAAAACAAAAACAAACAAACAAAAAACCCAGGTCTAGAGCATTTCTTTTTTCTTTAAATACAAGGCAAACAAATTTATCTTTCAAACTGAACCAAAGCACTTCCTGAACTCCACCAGCTTTTATACCTTAACAAACACAAATTCAAGCAACAGACTGTAGCACAGAACTTACCAAGCCAGAAAAATAAAAGTAAGCTAGTATTTAATATAAACTGGGTGTGCATACATGTAGCACTATCCAGTGCCTTCTCATATTGCAAACTATTATTTGCAATATTTTTACTTAAACTAGCATGATGGAAGTGACATCTCAAAAGTTGTTTTATCCCTGCTCAGTATTAAATATGCATTAAATTTAAGCCAAGTATTCTTAAGGACTGACCACCTTTGAGATTGCACATCAGTCTATACATATGTTTCAAATTTGAAAGTTCAGCTGAGTTCATGATAAATTAAAACATTTTGCTATGACATCTGCATTTGTACCTAGGCTTTACTAATCCAGGGCTGATAGGCTATTAGTCTATTCACTTTATTTTACAAAAATACAAGCTGCAGTTATGCCAAAGAGCAAGGCAACCAAGCAGAAAACTACTCCCTCTCTTCCACCTCCACCAAGAGAGCTGTTCCTGGGCACAGACACTGCTGGCAGGCCACAGCAGGCAATTATCCCCACTCACATTTTCTCCCCAGAACCAGAGCACGAGAGGCAAGACTAGGAAAGGCCAGTGTCCCCCACAATCTGCACATGGAAGATGGGCATTTGGAAACTCTCCATGCCCCTCTGTCTGAATGTCACCACAGAAACTAGGGGCAAGCCAAGCCAGCTCCTTCTCCACCTGAGAGGCAAAGATAATTCTCCTCTGCCCACGGAAGGGATGCTCACAGAAGGGATGCTCACTGCTTCAGGGTCTACAGCACCTCCTGGGTTTTCATATGTGACAAACAGATGTCACAGTTATTAGTGCCAGAAGACAGTGCAAAGAACAGAACGTTTTAAGTGTCGTGGACGGCAAATGCCTACTGTGAACAGGACAGCTGCAAAAAATAATGCCCTATCTCAGAGGAGCACTGTAGGAAGGATGTTCAATGAACCACCAGAAGCAGCTTTCAGTACAGTACAGATTGAAAAAACATTATAAAACTGGAACATTTGAAACTGGAAAAAAAAAAAAAACCCAACACATTAATTGCAGGCAGATTAAGGAATGGGTATTGGATTTATGTAAAAAACAATTGCCAAATGCCTAGATTACAGCAGTATTTGCAAAAGAGCTAACAATCATTTTGTGATGTTTATCTGTAATTTGAGGTGAAAGCCCTCTAACTGCAAAACATACCTGTCCTTCACTCTATAGAATTATTCTATCTCTCACTCCCTTCTCCCCCTCTCTATGACTATAGCAGAGTAAAATAAAATCCCAAAAGCATTAAAGAGAACATTAAAAATTACCAAGAACATCCAAATAATTATTCCTTCAAGCGTAATATGTATTCATAGAATACAGTATAAGATTACATGTTTTCTATGTGCAGTTTAGTTTAGATGTATTTTTCACTAGGAATTTTCAAATGTTCCATCAAAACATTAGCTGAAAGGTACTGCTAACTAAAAACTATTTTAGATAATAAAAGAGAAACACAATTTAAAAACCCACTTTATATCCACTGGGTACATACTACTACATCCAGAAAAGCATGTTAAGTTTGTAAAATGAAGAACTCAAAAGAGAGATGTGAACACGAAAAGCAGTAACGTAATTCGAATTCAGCCTCTTGACTTGTTCTTCTTAAGGTCCCTGCCAGGAGAAGGACTTGTGGCTGGTCAATGGAAAGCCACAAGCAAACAAGGAGATGGCATTACACTGGGCAAGAACCTGAAAGAAGGTATTTGTGATAGCAACGGATCGAAACAGAAGTCTGAGATGAAAGATGTACTGTCTCAAGTCACTATGAATTCTGCAATTAAAATTTAAATCTTGCTCAAGGAATGCAACTTGGAAGGATCTGCTATTTCTGTGCCTACAGATACACTCTCTTTTTGGGATTGCACTCTTATGAGACTTGGATATATTAATTGTATGACCATGTTGGGAATACACAGCAATTTTGTTCATCAGAAAACTGCAGAAATACCAAGATGGTGTGGATCACACATGGCTCATCAAAAGCTCTACTTTACAAAGAACTTGCCATTGACCAACTTTAAAAGAGTTTTACTGAAAAAATGAAAACTAAAGGAGACAAGAGAAACCAAAAATGTACACGTAGCATGACTTAAAGAAATACAAGACCAAACTGGGTGCTGTGTCCAATAGGGCTTATTTTAATAAAATCGGTTAGACTACTTATAATCAGTGCTTATTATGGCAAGCTAGACTTGTTAATTACAAGAATAATATCCACAGCATTCTGTTTAGCTGTTCATAAATGTAAATCATTCGTATTTCTCTGTGTACTTTTTGCTTTCATTATGCCCATCTGTATAGCAAAGCCAAATCTTTACACAACCACATCCTAGTTTTGCAAAGTATTGAAAATCTTAAAACATGGATAACACTGCAATAACCAGTGTAGAGCTTTATTTCTATAAAATTCAGGGATTAGTATCCCTGATTATCAATATTGTTCTCAATGTAAGAAGTTGTAATTATTGTTATATTTAGGACTTTTATTATTAGATTACAATGAACACATTGTTCAACTACAGCTGTGGCCTTTACACATGAGAAATGCTGAAGTGTGTGAAAAGTTTGTGTAGCTGATAATGGCAGCAGAAGTCTCTTTGACAGTGGAAGGGAGAGGAGCCAAACAACCCACAGCATCATTAAATATCAGGAATCCCTCAAATGAAGCAAAATCAAAAGACCACATTCAGTTACTCCTGAAAAACACAACACCCAACTGCAGGGGTCTAGGACAGTCCCAGTGGGGATGGGATGAGAAAGTGTGCATCCACTTTCATAGTAAAATGTATAAAATGACAGCTTTTTAAGTTCAGGGTTAGAAGTTCAGCCCAATAGGGGAGGCATCTTGAGATAAACTGGAAATACCTGATCCAAAACAAGAAGTTCTCCAAAAAGTTGTCCAAGTATTATTAAGATTATAAAGTCTGAATTAAACCCTCCCCTAAAATTTCAAAGAGCAAATTACATTATTTTTTCTTACTTAAGTCTATGCCCTTATGATTTTTGGAGCAGCTTTGACAACAGGAATGTACCATCAAAGCTTTGCAAAAAGCAAGAGGCAAAAGTGACATTGGCACTTTACATGTAATAACATATTTTTATGATCCAGGCTTATGATTTTTAAGAATCCAGACAGTCTGCTCTTATTCAGGGTCCCATAATGCGAGAGACTGAACAAAGTAAAATACAAGGAGACATGGCCCTGACCCAAGAAGCTCAATATACTTCTCTCTTCCCAAGAAATTCATGCTGGCTAGCTAATAATGGCAAATCCCTCAACAGCTACTTTTATTTCTACTCTGTTTCACATTGCAGTTTTCATACTCTCACAATGATTCTCCTCATTCTTCACATGTACTCTAGTTTGCAGAGTATCTCAGGAAAGGGAAATCTCCTTGGGTCTAATCAATGTTTAACTTCTTCCTAAAAGTACCATGTTTCTGCTCCAATTATCACAAGCAAACTAGAATACACTGCAACTATCTTAGCATACAGGGATTTTTCAACCACCACTATAAAATTAGGAATCCAAATACCATTAATTAACACTTATTTGATTTGTTTCACTAAATGTTAAAATTTCAAATGCTACCATTTTTCTTCTCTAAAATGACTCCTTGTACAACAGCTGTCTGCATCATGATCACTGTAGGGATTTGATGCATCCTAAAAATTTGCTGCCACACATCCAACTATAAGGAGTAACTTTATTACCAACTGGATCCCCCTACAATACAAAGCAACACATGAATGAGCACAACAAAAAGTAGCAGTGTCCTTCTGTCTTCAGAGTTTCTGGAGGCTAGAACAAAGCAACTTTTTAAGATTAAAACACAGCTTATCCCCAGACATACAGTATTTTGGTACTAGCACACAAAGAGGCTGCACCACTGGTTTACACAGGAAAAACAACTGTCCATCTAGTAAGAGTGTGACTTTATTACTTCTCCAACACATCTCTCTAGTAAGCACTGAGCACCAATGACATTAAAACAGGCTGAAGTGAGGACCACCAGGCTCAAGCACACCACGAACATAGAGGTGCCAGAAATGGAAAGGACCAAAGCAAACGAGCCCTCCATCTGTCCCAGCCCTGGGCTACAGCTGCACATCTCTGAGCACAACAGCACTAATGTGCAGCACCTTCCCCCAAACAATTCTGTGCCACGTAACAACAACAAACTATCAAATTCCCCAGTACTACTGTAAGCATTGAAATGCAACCACCATATTCCCTAAGGATGGCTGGCTTTGTCTAAATAGGTGTAGTATTGGCTACTTTAACAGTTTAGAAGGGGCGAAGTCTGAAACACTCCCTCAGGACTTAAGATATGAAAGTCTTAATTTTCCATGGCTTTTCACTGTCTCCCATGATTATCTGCAGCTGTGCTTCACATCATACAACTATAGAAAGTGCAAAGCCATCAAATGTGCAAGCATATACCAGGCAGGACAGGAGGGAAAGTTTCTTCAAACTCTGAGTGAACTCCCTCCCATTCATTTTTCCTTCTCGCAACGCCCATGCAATTCCCAGGCTTGAAGCTCTTTAAAATAAGTTCGCACAACTCAGCACAGTGTGAGACTTGAGATGGTTTCAGAGTTGTGGGCAGAAAAAACTGTGCATCCCCCTGCATGACAAAGAAACATCTGTAACTTAAAACTACTGGTCAAATACTTCGATATGCGTAGGAGTGTCTTGATGAAGAAAGGGAAAGCTATACTTCTGATATTCATCACTTCACATACTGTGTCTCAGTAACCATCCCACACTCTGGAAAACATAAATGAATCATATATTACAGGGAAAAAACAACTATAATATGGTAGACAGTCAGAAGATGTTTATGTAAGCCAAGCACACCCCTGATATTAGCCAAGTAAGTAAATAAGTACTGGTTGTTCTTTCAAATGCCTTCCCATGTTTGCATTTTTACAGCATGCTCTGGAGCGGCCACCTGAAACACACTGTTGCTGTTACACGAAGGGCCCTCCTCTTCTTCCTCCCTCACACAGGCTTATATATGCTATTATGCAAAATAGCCAGATAGCCCCTCCACAGTCTTTATTAGAGTTTTTCACCATGAAAACAAGCTTTGTTGCCAAGAATTTATTATGCCAGAAGGCATCCTTTTGGCACAAGCTAGAACACTGCGTCCCCAAAGAAATAATACAACAGTTGTTAAAGCTTTCCTTTACCTCTGTACTTTACACTGTCTCCCACTCACTGGAGAAATCTGCTAATGGTTCAAATAAGGCTTCAAGATTTATTTGATGTCCTCACAGAGGGTCTGTGGTTTTGATACAGCCCAGCAGCATGGTTAAAAGAAAACCAATTTATTTTGCAACGGGAGCAATTCTGTAGTTTTGCTACACTTACACAGAACCTCTCTCTGGCGCAACAGGAGACAAGATGCTAGGTTTGGTTGGGAGTGCTTATACAATGACTTCATCCATGCTTCAAATTACTCTTCCCCCCCTTACATTTGATTTTCCTTCTATGACCAGCAAAATCATCCAGCATTCGTTGGCTCTATCTGCCTCCTCTCAGGAAGGATTTCAGAATTAAGAGTGAACTGTAATGGCATCAACCATAATTGGACAGAATACGTTCAAATGACTTTACAAACAGTCCTGCAAGTACAGCTTTGTTACATTCTGATATGCACAGATATGTTAAGTAAAAACACTTTGGTTTTAAGCTTCTTGGCTAACACAATCTGCTTCAAACTCCATCCAAAGCAGAGACCTTTACATAAGAGAATAGGCAGGGATAACTTTACATGCGTGCTCTTCTCCACTCTTCCGCTTGCTCATTAATAGTGAAGAAAACATTCCATCGTGTAAAATCTACAACATGGACTGCAAGCTTGTAAAGTGAAAGTGTAAACCACACAGCTGGATAATGGCAAAATATATCTGTTGAGTTTTTATTTTCTTTAGCAATATACTTTTCAAAATAATGTTGTCAGTTTTGCCGAGGTTGTAAACACATAAAAAAATAAAAATTAAAAAATGATCTGTTGAAGTGACAAGCTAAACTACACTTTAGTTAGTTTCTCATTTTACATAATCACTTGCTTGTACAATTTATCCATATGAGCAAAAAGCTGTAACTAGGAATTAGACCCTTCAAAGACTGAATTAATCTAGAGCGACTTATTACTCTCTTTCAAGTCTTGTCAACATAATATCCCCAGGAAAGAGAAATTGAGAGGAAAGAGAACATTTGCATGGAAAGTAACATGTGCACACACAAAAATAATAACAATTTATTTTTAACTATTAACTGCATAGCACTAAATTAATGGTATGGAACCCATCCCTAAACTTCCTTCCCAAAGACAGAATTAGGTACTTCATTAAATAATAGCATTACACACTAAATACATTTGTACAAAATGCTGCCATTTAGTGTTGCTAACATAACATATATACAGACACATTTACTTCACCAATTCAGAGGCCTAATGCTGGGAAATCCAATGAATAACCTGAAATTCCCACACTTTCCACTCTTATAGGCAACACTGACAACTGTCTGTGGGGAGGTGGGAGATGCACACCACACACAGCCTCCCAAGCAATTCACATAGAAGGAGACCAGGAACATTACAGAAAACATACTGCCACTGAGAGCTCTACTTGTACAGAGCCCTCCAGAAGGCAGCACAAGGTACAGTGATGTTCTCCTGCATTTCCATCAGCTGTACTGACAAACAGCCTTGCCCCGAGGTACGTGGAAGGCATGGGAAACAACCAAAGTTGAGGTTCAACTGCAGCAATAGTTTACTGTTGCCATAGCTTATCAGTTAAAAGGGAAAAAAAAAAAAACAACCAGACCAAAAAAAAAATAAAAAAAAAAACAAAAAAAAAAAAAAACCCAACCAGCAACCACAAAAAAACCCAAACAAAAAATAAACAGGTGAAATTTTACTACTGACATAATTCTGAGGTGGTGTTTCCTTTCTGTAATCTTCATCCTTTACTCTGCAATAACCCTGGCTGGCATAACTAAATTCTTGTATCAGTCAGCATGGGATAAAGTACACTGATTACAGATATTCCTGCCCATTTCCACAAGACATCAGCAGGAGGTTTATGCTAAGTGCTGTTTAGCTTTTCCTGTGCTAGCTGGATATAGCCAACTGTAGTACACTTCCTGGTCTTTTTCCATTATCTCCTGCCCATTTAAGAATTCTTTATATTGAGAAGTGATAAGACAACAGTATAAAAATCCTATGTATTTTGTTAGCACCTCATCCATACCTAATCAAAAGCTAGGAAAATAAAAAATCAAAGAAAGACAAAAACTGTAAAAAACCACTGAATTTTCACTCTGCTGAGTTTAATAGGACTTTCTGCATTAATTATTCTACTGTATGAGACATTCCTTATTCCATATTTATCTTTTAAAACACACTTCAAACTAAAGGTTGAACAGATACAATTTCAAGTACTTGTAAAACATGAATGAGTTAATAATTATTAGTTTGATGTTACTTCTGACTGACTTTGCATGCCTTCTTACTTGGTGCTAACAAGAGAAATTACTGTCCCTGTTACCTGCCACAAACTCCTCTGGGGTCACTGAAAAATAACATTCTGAGTGAGACTTAGAGTGGGGTTTTTTTTAAAAAAGAGAGGACATCTTTATTTCCAAGTATGAAACATATGATCTGTGTTTCTCTAAGGCATGAAACACAATTTAACCACCATTTCCAAATCCCAATTATGTATCTATCAGCTGTATTCTGATCTTGCACTGTGTCATATGCATCCTAGTGCTTGAGTTTTACTTCATCCCCCTATTAAGAAACAGTAATACCTTGAAACTTTCCATTCTTTTAGAATGTCTTTCCTAACTTGAACTATTTCAGAAATAACAGGGCTTTTAATAATAAAGCATGCATCAAGTTAAACTCTGGTAGAGAGGAAATGACAATTCTAACACCTATATAGATAAGATACAATTCTCCTCATGACAGGTTCTGCTCTGATGAAGTTCCCTTCAGAGCTGGTTCTCTGCATAATAGTCAGTTTCAGAACTGTAACAGGTAGAGAAGTAGAAAATGGAAAGAATATCTGATGTTTTATGTTAACAGATTACTATCAAAATTTCAACAAGTTATTGGTATATTTCTGAAAAGAAAAATATAGGACATGGCAATTTTTGGGACAGTACAATTTAACAAGCAAATGAACTCCAAATGTCAGGGTGAAACTATGGGCAGATGGACACTGCAGACTTTTGACTGGAGTGGTTTTGCAACACACTGCTCCATCACCTCAGGCAGCCTTTCCTGCAGCCAATTAATAGGACTCATCCCTGCAGACCACTGCCTTCTAGCCAGTTGTCATGTTTTCAGCTGAAACTGCAGCATCTTCATCCGCAGCCCACTGCCACAAAGGAAGTACTATGGTTTCTGCACAGCAATAAGAAATTACTTGGCAACACCTGAGCACCAGTGATGTGATCCTTAATAAACAAAAAACTGTAACAGTCCTTTAATATCTTCCCACAATATTGTGATCATAAGACTATGTGGCCAACTTGTGGTTACCATCAGACAAGAAAATCTTAACCACACACAAGATTTTTGCAAGAACCTTAAGTGCCATCTTCAGCAGATGGGTACAGAGATCCTCTTCAGATTCCTACTTGGAGAACTCATCTTACCACTGAGCTAGAGGCTGCAGAAAGACCAGGTAAGCTCTCCCTATATCAGTATCACTCTCATTTATTCCTTTCCCAGCACCATCAACAGCAAAAATTTTCCTCAGCATATCTATTACCGTCCCAGCCTAACCCACTCCCTCTCTTCTTTACCTCCTCCTTGTAATCTTTGCACCTAAATAGGAATGGAAAAAACATTTTATCCAAGTATTCCTTTTACATCCCTGCAAAGCTCCAAGGTCAGCATCTCCTGCAGCATGCAGCTTTCCTAAGCGGCAGGAGCTGTACAGCAGACTGACAAGAGCCTCAAAGATGTAGCTGCTGCATGAGAGCTGCTGATGGCATTAGCAAAGCCATCCAGAAGGGCATTGCTAGTTTCACCTCACTGATGTCACCTGGAAAATCCGTGACTAGCAATAGAGGTATCAAAGACATCTTCCAAATTCCAAGCTGGCAATGTTGCGGTGCACTAGAACCAGAGAGAAAATTGTGTTTATTCTACATAAAAATTCAAACTGTGGGCAGCCTGTAGGGATCCACCCTCGTCAGGAGAACTGCACCTCCACCATTTGCAGACAGAATTATATAAGCCAGTCTTTGGCAAGCAGAGCAGTGCTTTGACCTCCAAGCATTCAACAGGAGATGCTGTTAATGAAATAATTTTAACCCAAATCGTTGAGGTAGGGAGTGATTCGCTAACATGTGTCTCACAAAGTCTGAGCACCACATTACTGCTGGGACCCTCTTCTCTGATACAACTTGACACTTCAGTCATATGTTAAGCTCTGAAGCATCTGTTTCATAATAAACGGTTATATCCTTGCCAAGAACTGAAGCACTGTGTTTTCGGATGAGTACTAAGTTGCAAGCCATAATTTAATACTCATCTGACATTGATGGTGACCCAACATTTAATGGAGCTTAATGCTCTTCTGATGCCACTGATTAAATTATTGCTCAGTAGTCCAGTTTCATAATCTACAATTTGCAAGAAAGCAAGGCAGATACACAGGCACCGTCTCCTCTCACATCAGTTTACTGGCAGGGAAAGGTTCCCTAATTGAAGTTAAAGGTAAGTACACCATAGTGCATCATTCGTCAGTCAGTACAGAATTTTGTTCAGATGCTTTAAGCCAATTATATTATTATGAAAAAGCAAAGCATGAAGTATTCCCAAGCACAAGGGGAAAATATGGGTAAAAGCCTTGACCCAGCATGTGCAATGACTTCATAACGTCCTGAGCACCGTCCAGGAAACTCATTCCTCTGGCCAACAGGAGTTTCTATTCATTTTCTCCCCACTAGGTTGTTTAACAGTTTGATCACTGCTTAGGCACAGCTGTGCAAACAATCTTTCAGTGTTTGGCCTGATGCTATTGAATTCCATCCCAAAACATCTCTCCTCTTCTTTCTGTGCACAGGATGAGGAAGGCTAGTTTGGACACAGAGGATTAGAGGCTTTCACAGCCCAACTTAAATCATTAGATCCTAAAATTCTTGAGTTTTGAAAGAATTTTACCAAGTAAATTAGCAAGCTGAAATGTATATCTAAGACAGCTGGTAGCAATTGCACTTTCTAAATCCTCTCAAAGTCTATTCCCATCTTGAGGACAAAAAACACTCCGTGAATGCCTAAACATTTTAAAACAATTAGAAGCAATTAAACAAAAGCAATGAGAAAGCAATGTTTTTAAAATGCTTTGGATGAGACCAAGTAGAAAAAGTTTATGAGGATACAGGCATAAAAAACAACAAATGCTTTTTTTTTAGCTTCCCAGAAAGTAAACTTTTCATCCCAGATAAAACAGAGGTCCTTGCCAGTACAAAAGTACTTTACAGAACTATTCATTATTACATTATTTTCACAGCTACTGGCAATCCAGAAACATACCACCCTCAATAAAATAACTAAGGAACAACTACATTCAAATTGAATGGTAGATGCTAGCATAAATGCAGTATTAAAGCTGCAGAAATAAAAAAGTCAAAATCAGAAAATCCCCAGAGCAAGCTTTTCAAAGTATACACACCACAGCTACACTGCAGTTCTCAAATATGAGCTTCATTTCTGAAACCATCCATGATTTTTACTTCAAGACAGTGAATGCTCCTACCAAAACTAAAGCAGATCACACTAATATTTTATGTAAGTGTGAGCTTGCACATCTTGTTAGGCGATGAAGCTTTAGTTCTGGCAGAAAGTTGTGGAGCTACTCATGTTCTAATAATTTAATCGATATTACTGAAGGAAAAAATATATATATATATATCAGACTAAGTATGTCCTTTACAGTCTTTCTCAGAAAATAATGTCATTACCTTAGAATATTGTGAAAATCTCAAAAGCATCAGCATTTGGAGATATTTTTAAAAAGCCTTCCCATTAAACATACTTCACTAGAGTGTTAAATTACAGAATATATTTCAAAATTAATTCTGATACAGTTTTATACAACCATAAGGGCTATTGACTTTTCCCTTCATTTTAGCTTTAATACTGGCCAAGTAATTAAATTCTAACTTCTTATGAATTTCGTCTTCAATAATTTTCCATGTTATAGAATGGAAAACCAGAATGTATTAGAATAGATGTTAGAATAAAATATCTATAGAATGTATTAGAAAAAAAAAAATCTTTAAGTGTTTTGTACATTAGCAGATGATAATCAAATTTCAAGGACTTCATCTCATCTCTTCAGAGCATCTCAAATCCTACCATACTGTCTACAAGAAAAAGCTCTCCAGCCCAAAGCCACACTGAAATCTCAAGAATCAGGGTCCCAGATGTCTCCTTGTGAGGTGCCTGGTAACATCTTATGGTTTCTGACACCTTCAGATGCTTTGCCAAGGATAAATGTATTTTTAGGATTCTACAAGCTGTGTAGTATATACAATCATTCTTCCCCTTTGTAAAGAAATGTTTTCTGTATTGTCAAGACCACAAAAGTCTTTTTAGTTCTAGTAATAGAACTAGAGAACTAGTTTTAGCTCTAGACCTTTCCTTGTTTGCATCTTACTCTCCAATTTCACCATTCCCACTTCTTAGCAAGGTTGCACTTCAGCCAGATCAGCAAAGAGGTTGTTTTTCCTATCCCTGCATGAAGGAAGCTAAGCTCCAGAGAGAAAGAGATGATTTTCTACTGTAAACCCAGTCCTTATGACTCAGCATCCTCTAAATGCCAACAGAAAAATATACCCCATTGGCATGCAGGAAAAACATAACAGGGTTATTTTTCATGGTCAGGTTACACAGAAAACTTTACCATTCAGCATTTATAGGAAAAAATGTCTATTTTTCCTGCAACTCAGTTCTTCCCAAGACCTTTGACTGTAGCAGTCATCACCTACAGTCCACATTCATTCTCAATGGGTGGCTAAGGGAAAGAGAAAAAAGAATGTCTCAGCCCAGTCACAATTCATCAGTGCAGGCAGGAACACCCACAAAAGTCACATCTCTCATCCCCAAAATCCCTGTACAAACTCACTGCTCTTCCTCCCCTGTCCATGCCTTGCAGTGTGAATATCTTGAGTCTCTCACTGCATCCATTCCATCTGGTCACTTCAGTGTGACCATGCCCTGTCTTACCCAAACCCCACCTGATCCCTGCTCAGAGCTCCCCCGTGCTGAACAGCATTCCACTGCCCTCGGAACCAGGGGAGAAGCCGTAGGAAGCCACAGCCCCATCTCCTCTTTCAGTCAGCTTTCAGCAGCCTCCTCCACTGCCCTTGGGGTGGGATGCCATGGGATGCCTTGCCATGCACTGCTAGGTACAGAGCTGGCTGCATGCTCCTAAAAAGCACAGCTGGAAGAAGTCATCACAGCAGCGTGAATTCTTTGCGCAGACATCTGACACAGCTTGGGACAGATTTTGGCTATTTAGAAGAGCAAAGAGAAGCACACGGGTTGATTAGCGAAGTTTCACTGGTATTTTCCATGGTATTCCCTTCAGAGTTCCCTGGAACATATTATTGAAAATGGATCTTTCACATATTTTCTACTTCTAGAACACAAGTAGTTATATGAAAATTATTTTGATTAAATGCTGATTCTGTGCAAAGAAACAGATCTCAATTTAAGAAATAGCGCCTATAATTACAGACCCCTGAAAGAACTAGCTGTTTTATTTTACTGGAACCTTTTGAACATCAAGCTGCAAAAATGGTAAAAGACTGTGCTTCAGTATTTTGAGGATTTCTGAGGTTTATAAATTTTCCCTTAATCTATAATAATTAAGAGAGCTCCTTTTTAAACTTAGTCAGAAGTCTATTCCTAATAGCTTTTTTAAGAGCTAACTAGTACTAGGGAAGAGAAAAGCAATTCAATGAATGTGTCACTGCTACAAAAAATTGCTGCATCACGCTTATATTTCATGAAATAGCAGACTTTGGAATTTGAGAAATCAGCAGTTTCAATCACGACTAAAGGTTCCACCTTTGCACCACATACTAGAAATGCCAAAACATAGAGAGACAGTAAAAAGGGGGGCTTCCCAGCTTCTGCATGACGTGGAATTATTACACTACTATTTCAAGAGTTTAAAAACATTATTTAAGGGAGAAGAAAATGCAGTTTCCTCAGGGCAGTAATCTCAATGACTGAAATTGCTGCATACCAAGTAAAATTGCTAAAGTACAATTTTTCACTTAATTACAATTTTTTTTAAAGCATTCCACTAGTGACTACTGCTAACAAGAAAAGACATGGTGATTAAACGTTTCATGTCCTTTAATAGCTAATCTGAAGCGTTAATGAGTGTTCAAACGTAACAGAACTGTCAATTGTTACAGACCTCACTACACAGTGGAGCAATGAATAAACTTGACTCTTTTGCTTGGCTTGAGTCAGAATCAGAACATCACAGACCTGGTGGCTTAAGCACTGGTGACACAGTGACTCCTTTCAGGACTGTCTTCCACCTCACGCCTACCCGCTGGGAAGGCTCTCACTTCCCCCTGCTCCACACAGTCCACGGGTAGTCACCAATTTCAGAACCTAACTCTTAATGAAACCACAGCATTACCACCACCTTCTCCCTGCCTTCTACACAGATCAACCAACCTGAAAGAATTATCTTTGCTAACTGTGAGACCTTATCACTCCTTTTCATTGGACACAGGCCTGTCTCATGAGCCCGGCAATCTCACCCTGGTGAGCACATCAATTACCCAGGAATGCTGCAGGGAGGCTCAGGGCTGTGGCAAGAGATGCCCCCCTGGCCCACTGGTGGCTCAGCACCAGAGCCACCTCCAGCAGTGACCCTGCCACCCTCACCTCGCTCCCACATCGGCAGCTCAGTGCCCACACCAATAATGCCAAAGAAAGACCTAGAAGGACCTTCTTTTAGTCCCTCTACCAAGAGTATGAAATCATCTCCACGTGCTCTTCCCTGTAATCCACCTTTGGCCTACGGTAAACGCCATAAGCATTTATCATCATATTTTACCATAAGGAAATAAAACAAGAAAATTGGTGTACCCTTTATGCAAGACATGTTGCATTGGTAACTTTTGGTTTTCTGTAATTTTTATGTCATGGTGCTTTTCCTACCAGTCTTGATATCTTAATATCATAATTTCTTTTACGCAAACTCAGAAACAGTTTAGCTTCAAACAGTAAGATAATGTCATTTCAAATTTTCCTTGAGAAAGTCCATAAATACCCATTAAAATGTTCCTTTAAAAAACATCTCAAATACTGGTGCAAATAACAGCCAAAGCTTACCAGAATGTCAGCACTTACTATCATTATTACTAGTGAGTACTCTTTGACGACCTCAGCTGATATTTTGAGCTTCTTTTAACACATGAACATACTGTACAGACTCACCAAATTATCTGGTACACTTACTTCTCTTTAGAGCACTTTTAAAAATCCTTGAAGTCGTATTATGGCCTGCCTCACAACTGGTGATTTACTGGGCAGTGTGCACAGAAGCCCCACCTGCCCTTGAAATAAACAGGATGCAGATTCAGCCTATAGCATGCAACACCATGCATCAGTATTTTTTCACAGCTCTGATATTTCTCATAAGCTTCAAGGAACTTCTGAACTACGTTTTGGTGGTATATTTGTTTATCTTCCATCAACACAAATTTCTTCTCCAGTGTCTCGCTTATCAGTGTAACAGTAATATGTGCTGTGCAAGATCAAACCAGACCTGTAAGTTATGCCAGGCAGGAATTTTATACTGAAGGGTTTCCTGTCACTTAAAATGATCAGATAATCTTTACAAAACAAAAAATCTGCAGTATCTTTTTTTCTGCCTGTTCATACATTGCCTCTCTCTTTTTACATATGACAAACTAAGTTATACAGGGCCTACATCTTACAGAGCCCAAGACAAGAGGCACCCATTCAGTTGGTTTCTGACACCAGGCCTCCTCCAACATATTGGTTTATGAATTACAAACAGTCTCTTCTCTCCTACATTCAGTCAGAATAATGGTGAACCAGATGGCAAAATGTGATGGCTTCTACTGCTAAGCCAGAAGTATGAGCCATTACCACTGTGACCAGATCTCTTTCTCCAAATAAACTACACAATTATTTAATTCACCTTGTCTGGTGCCATTCAGGCTGTAACAACCTCTTTACTCAGGGATGAAGAGAGGTGCTTACTTAAGCCCTCCCCACCCCTTTACTTCTGGGCAGGTGGGGGTGGTTGGTCTTTATTTTTAAGACTCCTGTATTTACAAAAAGAATCCAACTTGTTCAGTCAACAATAAACTGAATATAAACCTCATCTGTGAAATTTTTAACCAGTAATAATGACTTTTTTTACTTTTCAGTGTGCTAAAGAACCTGCATCATCATGACCACCAAAGACTTTTTCAAGGGACTGCTTGACAGTAGGGACAAAAGTTAATGAGGATAACCCACAGCTTTTGGCAAAAGATAGGAGGAAAAGTATGGTTTGTTTATGAGGTGGTTCAGTGTTAACAGCTGATGCAGCTTCCCAGGCGGGTGAAGCTCCTCAGACCTCCAGTCTCAAATCAGGAGTGAAAGACAGCACAGCAGACTTCAAGTCCCACCTGTGCATGCTCAGATTTGTGTGGAAAAAATGAGAGCTCTGCAATGAGGATACCACAGAACAAACATACAAGGCCTCAAGTAATTTGAAAGACATCAGCCACAACTGAGTGCCTAAGAAGGAATAGACAATCCTGCCTCTTCACTAAAAAAGAGCATTTTTCCTTTTAAAAACGTTACTAGAAAAGGATTATGGCATTGTAACCATTTCTTTATTTACAACACATTCCCAAGCTTCATGTATCAAATTAAAGGTCACTCAACTTAGTCTCCACATAAGGCAGAGGCATTCACACAGGCAGAACAAACTGTATCTTATGAAGCTAAACAAGACTGAAAATGTTTTCTGTGTTAATGATTAACAAAACTTTCATACTTGCCAGTATTAAAAATGCCTTATTATTTCTAAGTTATACAAGTCCGAGACAGCAGCATCCTACAAAACTAATATCAACAACAAATGAATCTGTCAAAGTGCAAACAATTTCTGCCTAACAAACAGGATACGTGGCAAGTAATATAACAGTGGTTTTAATTAGCTGGGCATATAAAGCTGTTACAAGACAAATTTCTTTCATTAAAAGAAGCAGACAGTCAGTTAGAAATGCTTCAGTGCACCAAATCTGAAGATGACATAAGACACTAAACCTTCTCCCTCCCCTGTAACAAGGAGGAGCCAGAGTAGTATCACCCAAGTAGCAGCTGATGAGCAGCCCCTTCTCCTGCTACTGCAATACTGGTAACTCCTCAGAAATGCCAGCAATAAAGGGGGTCCAGCAGCATAGAGGAAAAAAAAAAATCAGGGGTAAAAAGAACCATTTTCTGTAATTTTTTTCAGACACTTGGAATAAGAGCTTCATGCAAAATTACCTGTAGGATATTCTAAGTTCCTCCAGTGTTTAGTACCAATGTTTTGTGCATTGGCCAAAAATGGTAGCACGGTACCCACAGCATATTGCATATACATTATTTTGTAATGTAAAAAAAAGTGACTAAGAATATGTGTGTATGCATGGTAGGCTTTTTTTTCTCCTCTCCACTTAAGGGACTCTCCTTTCCACATCATACAGTTGCATTCCAACATAAGGTTCCCATTTTCCCCCTGCTTCAGGCTGGAGGTGCACCCCAAAGAAGGGCTGTGCCAGCTGCTTCTTTTCCCAAAAGCACCAGGGCAACATCAAAAACATCAGCAGAAAGCCCACTGCAAATATTATTAGTAGAAGACTTAGTCTGCCCAGGCCCAACGAGAGAGACTCAGGCACTTGAAGACAGAAATTAGATGCCTGGATTTAAGGTCATGGGGCATGATTGCAGAAGTTTTGTCTGATCAAATTAGGATGGAGACAGACACATCCTTGCCTCCAGATCCTGTTGCTTCCAATGCTACCCTGGGCACACCAGCTAGGATGCTCAAGGCATTTAAGAGCACAGGGAAACTTAAGCTCCCAGCTCTTGCACCCACAATTATTAAAAGATTCTGGGTAAAATGAAGAAAAAAATATAGACAGTCCTGGAAGCAAAGCTGGGAATCCAAGACACATTCTTGCAGCTAAATGGAGATTCACTGGACAGCAGTTTCTTATTTCGTGAAGTGGTTTTGTGAACAGAGATTACAAGATTTTGCATGAATGCTGGATTGTTTCCCCTTCAATTCAAAACAAGCCATTGTTCTGGGATGGGAAACTGGTTTCTGAAAAGACAAACATCCCTTCTTCTTGTTTCATTAAACTGGTAAAAGAAAATCTAATTCAAATTAAGAAAACTCATATTCAAATGGATCCACTGGAGAAAAACAATTGATATTTATGTTCTGTTGCCACTTTGCACTCATTACAGGGGCTAATGTTTTGCAAGACATCTTTTAAACCTTCCTAAGCATATTATTTACTATCTCCTGACAAGCACGACTTCATTTCATGAGCTGGCACACATCCCACTGTGAGAATCTAATCTTTAATAACATATCCTAATTAAATATGCACATTTAATGCAAAAACCAATAGCTAAAATTCAGAACAAAACAAAAAACACTCATTTGACTAAACAAAACAATTGGATTAGAGTGCACAGAGCAAACTCAAAAATT
Source organism: Illadopsis cleaveri (assembly GCA_013399915.1). Lineage (NCBI taxonomy): Eukaryota > Metazoa > Chordata > Aves > Passeriformes > Timaliidae > Illadopsis > Illadopsis cleaveri. The sequence goes on from VXBB01014842.1 coordinate 252,339, forward strand.
AAGTCACATATGTCACAGCAAAAAGTCATTAAGGGAAGGGAAAAAAAAGGGTAAAAAAAATCCCCAAAAAACCAATCAGGCAGGCAATTCTTTATACCTGACCGTACCCGACCTCTCTGAATTCCTTGCTAGCTTACACACCATCTGTCATACAATAATAACTTCAAAAGAAGCACATTTAAGAACTCATCAAAAGTTCAAGTCAATTGTTCTTAGCATGCTTGATTCCACTCAAGAAGGGTGTGTTCTTCTATAGAAGCCACAAGGATTTATTCTTCTCAACACTCATGGCATAATTTCACCATTAAACTATTTATTATTTTGAGCGGTTCCATAGTGACAAAAAAATCCTAAAATAGTGAGCATCAAACAACAACAACAAAAACAACAAACAAGAACAAATGAACAAAAATTTTAAAATTACCTCTTGAGATTTAAATACCAAAATCATGCCAACCAAAAAGCTACTTCAATCTATTTGCCAATTTCTGAATTAGTGTAATCTGGAAGCCACTTTCCTTTGAGTAAGTACAGTCCTAACATTTGACATTACTGAGATACTTTGAACTCAAAAACTTTGAGTTCCAAGTTTGTTATCTGCTATAATCCTTTCAAAAACTATCAAAAGAAAATTAGATACATTTTTAATTGTATAAACACTTTTACCACGGATTGATCTAAACCCCAATACACATCAATCTTTGCCTTCAGAGGTCTCATTGTAATTTTTGAAGTTTGATTTAGTAAGATTTATCAAAACAGTATTCTGCAGAAAACTCCTCACAGTATTTGAGAGCACGAAACAAGAGGTTAAAGGCCTAGGGTTTACAATTTTAATTCTTAGGATAAATACAAGTCAATTACCTACACCATATTGCTGACCACAAAGAAAGCAAGAAAATCTACTGAGATGACAATATTACAATTTCTAGGTCTTTTTTAATCCTGCCTGACTTTGTACATGCATAGAGGAAGAGTTATAAGATTTTCCCTTTGAATCTAAAATGTCACCATTCCCACCACAGATTACAATATACTGTCTATTGAAAAATGAACATTTTGTAAAGCAAAGCTCTTTTAAATATTTTTTTAAATGATGGACCTGGGAACAAAGTTTGTATTCAGCTTTACCTTCTCTTGAACTAGAAAATAAACTTTAACTAATTTTGGGGGTTTTGAAGGCACCTGTCACACATGGAAGTTCTATTTTCAGTTATTCTATTACACAGAGCACTCATTCCTCCAAAGAGGAATTTGGTCAGATCTGCAGAGGTGAAAAACATTCAGGACATGCCATTCTGCAGACTCAAGCCTCTGTCCCACAGTCACAGCAGCTGGATGCCCAGGCAGCTACCTACAGCACATCACTGCACCCCAATTTGGAAGGCAACGGTGTCAGAACACCCACAAACCCCTACAGTCTGGTAACAGAGGCAGCCACCAGAGGCAGGCATTAATTGCCCACTCTGTTCAGGTTCACTCACTCATAGCTCATTAGCATGAGTTACCTCCAGTTCATAATTGGATATTCAGCATAGCTTACAGTGAGCTGAGTAACAACAGATAAGATGCAAGAGAGAAAATAGATGCCCAAATAAATAACAGGAAATGGGTTTACTGTCCAAGACAGATCAACCAAAATATTGGTGAGCTCCTTTGTAGAATTTTAGTGACAGAAAAAAACCTACCTTTAGACCTCTGCAATAGATTTAATCTTTTGTTCATCTAGCAAATACTATCCAGTAAATTGGATTTTCACAGAAAACTGATTTTTGTCTTGTTTTGGTTTTTCCCAAGACCTTGCACTGGTAAACTGTCAAGACCATTTTCAAATACTGACATTTCCATAAGGGAGATGGGGGCCAAGAAAATTATGCCAGCCTGTTTTCAATGGTGCCCAGCAACAGGACAAGAAGCAATGCCCATAAACTAAAACACAGGAAGTTCCACCTTAACATGAGGAAAAACTTCTTTACATTGTCAGTGGCAGAGCACTGGAACAGGCTGCCCAAGGAAGTTGTGTAGACTCCCACTCTGGAGCCATCCAAAATCCAGCTGGACACATTCCTGTGTCACCTGTTCTAGGTGACCCTGCCTTGGCAGGGGGGTCGGACAGGATAATTTCCAGAGATCCCTTCCAACCCCAACGAATCTATGATTCTGTGAGATGGCTACCACTTCTTCATTGCCATTACTCTTCAGCCGTCTTATTCAAGCCAAGGTAGTTATCAGGAATACCAAAACAAATTTATGAAAAAAAATCCCCACAACAACAAAAAGCACAGCTAAAAAAATCCTATCAAACCAGCAAGAAAATATGGTAATCATAGGAAATACAGAAGCTTCATGATTACATATACAACATTATAGTTTCTATAGTTGCAAACAGTAGCTGCAACATAACTCATTAGGAATTCAAATGCTCTCTCAGTAATGAAGTTTGCTAAAGCACCATAATTAAAACAGTACTTTGAAGGCTATGAACCATCCAGTGCTTTTCAAAAATGAGTCTACTTGCTCTTAAGGAGTCCTGTCATAGACCTGTCTTATTTTTCCAATGACAATCTGTCCTATGTCCTTCAAATGTTCAGACTGACACTTACACGGAATTTTTTTATGTGCAATGATTACACTTCCAGGCTGAACCTCTGCCAAATCCACATGCAGAGCACGACAAATTATTCACACTACACTGTGCTCTTGGACTCAGTTATCAGGACTCCAGAAATAGGCCTTTGACCCCAGACTGTATTAAACACCTAAGATCTGGACAGTTTAAAACATACAATGAAATAATGACTGAAGCAACAAAAACTACATCTGCTTTTGAAGTCCAGGATCCAACAGTGAAATTACAGACTGGTGGTATTTTCAAGAGGACTAGTGGGGCACAATACTCAACATTACATCAAAAACATTAAAAGAAATTTAAGAAACGTTAAGCCTCCACGTTCTAGGTTAAACTAGCACATACTTTCATTTGAAAATATTTGAAGACTGAAACATTTGAAATAATTGATACCACTTGAAAAGCAGTAAGGACCATTTTGTCATCCTCCATTTACAGAAAACTTTGGAAACAAGTAGAAGTGGACTACCAAAATACAAACACACTAACACATTTGGTTTGGGTTCTTTTCATATTAGCTCGAATAAAATAAAGTCTACCAAAAAGAGCCATTCCTGCTCTCTGAAGAGAAATGGAGACAAAGGGCACATGGTTCTATCCATTGCTTCAAAGCAACAATAAACAAGACAGCCAGAAGTCAGCCAATGCTGAACACTCAAGAAGGTATGTTTTGGATATCTCACAAAAAAGCCTCCAGTCACACTTCACTCAAACCAAGCAAGAAGAAAATTGTTACTTGATTGGTATTTAGAAGGTGTACACAAAGCGAGACAAGTGCAGGTTCACAACTGTTGAGTGTGCACAACCTAAGCTGGTTTTTTTAGAGAGCAATTCTACTTTGTGTTCAACAGATCCCTCTACCGATATTTCTTCACACAGAAAAATCTGAAACAAGACAAGGACAACAGCACTGCACCTTGCAAATCAAACTATCAACTATACAAAAGCAACCAACAAAAAAAGCAGTTAAAGAAAGTAAGGCAGGCACATGTCAGTAATGGATATCGATGAGGGGAATCCAGTTACAAAGATTTTAATTATTAACATGGAATTTAATTAGCATGTTGCAGCTATGCTTCACTACTATGAAGCAAGCCTTCAGCAACCGCATCTGGTCAAAATTTCAGGTTGGCATCTCACTAAAATGACTAAGTTCTCTTGTCATCCCCATGAAGGGTTTCAGCATTGACTCAGAGGGAAGAATGCCATCTAGTGAATTACTCAGACAACACTGGCACATTCCACCTATATTTACCTGGCCTCAATATGCAGAGGAAGGATTTCTTCAGCTTCTTATTGGTGTGAAGATTATCAGGACAGAAAGGAGAGAAGGAAGGATGAGAAAGCAGGGAAAAATACCTACTCAAAAATAGGTCATTTAGAGCTGTAGACACTGGCAACTGGTGGATCTGGCCAAACTGAAAACAAATTCTACATTTTAACAAAACCAGTAATGTTATCAACTTCTTTACAGCTGACAATCATTTTCTGTGGGAAGAAAGAGCCCTTTAGAGGTGAGCCTGCCAGCTGCTCAGCTCTAAATATGGGTATGCTCATCCTTCCAAATATAAGAGGCCAAGGAGAGGTCCCAGCATTACCCACGCTCATGGACAACCCTGGCTGCCACCCCAACACTCCTCCAGACTGTTCTGGCCAGCTCACACAGGAAGGTATCATTCCACCAGTGCTACTAGACCAAGTGGCACAGGCACAGCCCCATCAGCAATATCTGAAGCTCTGTGAAAATGGCTCATGCAGCTCTGCTGGACACCTTCTGACCACCTACACCTCACAGGAGTAAAATCCTAGCAGAGGAGGTACCAGGGCATTCACAAACACAACTCAACATCACCAAATACAGACCCTGTTCCACTTAAATCAGTGGATGCTTGATGCAAGTCCTAAACCATTGATTTTAAAACCTACTTGAACCTTCAGTTTAAAAGCTCAAATAATTCTCATCAACATTTTCCCCTCCTCTTCACACAACAGAAAAAGGTATCAATACAAAAGTACAGCACTTTGCATCTGACTATATTAAAATAATACACTTCAGCTGAATATAGCTTAATTAAGGCTTACTCTGGTGCACTCCAATATTAATTAACAGTTTACTTGGAAATTCCCACCATATGGTACTGTAGCAGATGTTAATCATGTAAGGCCAAACACTTTGAAATTACTGTTCTAGCCACTTCACATGAGGTACCAAATGCCCTAAATTTGTACTTAAAGGATAAGCTGGAAATGCCAAACATGCTACAAGATGACATCCACAGCTATTTTCTTCAAGATAATATTATCTGGCAGATAAGTAGCACAAAATAGGGTAGACTTTTAAACCTCCAGTACTATAAAATGACTTGCTATAGACAGTGCTGGATTCCCTTTGCATAAGAGAAATGCCTGCACTGAAAACTCAGAGAAAAATCTACTTTGTCTCCCAAATATCTGCTGAACCCCATACACAGGGAGGGCAAAAATGTGTATACAAGTGGATGTGCATTAAGCATTCCAGATCTTGCCTGCCTCAGACCCACGGATCTGTCTTCTAGCCCTTCATCCTTCAACTGCTGGAAAGGAATATCATGAGCAGCAGCAGATGCTTGCTATTGTACAGTCAACTATTTTAAATTGAAGAGGAATGGCCCTACTAGGCCTGTCTCATATCAAGAAATTGATATGAGCACCTGCTCAGTGCTCTGAGCAGGTTTGTGTGCCAGTAGCTTTCCTATAACATGAGCCTAATATTGGGCTCCCAAAGTTTTTCTTCTGAAAAAGTACAACTAATCTCCACGTCCTTACTTCATCTTTTTAGAGAAAGCAAATGCATTTGAAAAGCTGGAAGAGATCAATGAAGAAAATGTGGCCGTTCAGAATTTCCCAACACTGTGTTTCCAGACAGGATTTTTTAACAAGGTATTTGGGAACTCTTATTCTTCAACATTTGTCTTGGTAACTATTCAGCTTCTAAACTGAAGGTTTGAAGCATTCATTAAGTAAATAATTTAAGCAGAAAGTGTGAAAGTACAGTTTTGTTTTACTTGGATCTAAAAATCTAAAGTTGTTATCCTGATGAAGGTAAGGGCTTGCTACAGGTGATTCTCCATGCAGTAATGATTTAATGAGGCTATTGTAACTTCTTGGAAAAAAAAAAAAAGCAGTTACACAGAATGGAAGCCTTGAAGAATTAGCTCTTTCTCCTTGTTGCATGCCTTTCAATACAAGCCTACACAGGGAGAAATTTCTCAGGAAACAGCTTCTTATTCCTCTGGAAAATGGTAATAAATATTACTGCTTGGCTCTGGGAAGTACAGTACAATCAAAAGCTACAACAACTTAACTGAGATTAAATGGTTATCTATACTTCTGCAGATCAGACAGAAAGGCTAGACCATTTGTCAATTTTGGGTCTGGAAGATAAAACTGCCTGGGTTATTATTGTTGGAGTGCTTAAAGACAACTACATGCAAAGATTCTAAAAATACATCTGTATATATATTTCAATCCTCTCATCTGAAAAGTGATCTGGTCTGAATTGCTGCCTTGCAAAATTCTTGACACCCATTAACCAGAAAAGGCATTTATAAATTGCTTGGTTTAACACTTCACTGTGCAAATAAATTTGAATAAGATCAAAATACAGAGCTTTACCAAACTGTTGAAAAAAACCACTTGAGAAAACATATTGTGAGGCCATATTTAAACTAACAGATGTTTCAGAAATAGAACAATATGTTCAAACAAAATAAAGGTGTAAATGGGCAGGGCTGAAAGAGCTTCACAACTAAGCACATCAATTTCAGTAGCAACTGAGATGACCTCATCTAGGAAAGCTCCCTTCTAAAAACATCATAAATTTAGAAATGAATTCTGATGTTATGCTTAAAATTTGGCTGCACGAATTATTTGTAGAATGGCTGCTTATGTAACATCGCCTTGCTATGGCAACACCCGGCTGTTAGGCTTTGACACATCCCAGTTGCAATTGCAGTTTCATTTTCTGCTGATAAACAATGGCAGGAGAGGTTTTCTAATCACAAACAAAGATGCTCTAAAACACATCAGTGTGATTGATGTGGAGGCCATTGATACTGCTAAACTCCTCATGTCAGAAGGGCAAGCAAAAAGTGAGAGATCCACATGAAAAATAAACAAACTAGAGAGAGAGAGATCTTCCAGCACTGCTTTCAATTCAGTTTTAAAGCTGGAGTCCTTAAAACTAAGGTTTGGAATAGTGCAGTTTGACTCTTGACTACCTTTCTCTGTATAAAACCCACTCTCCAAAAAGTCCCCCACCTTATCTGACTAAAATTCTTGTTACATTCTTACAGAGTAACTATCTATAAATTAAAGAGGTGTGTTCATCAAAATTAAACTCCAGCAATGGCATTATTTCATATTTTTCTGCAGCTTTTTTTTGCTAGGCATTAGTGTAAAAGTCATAAATCCATTTAATAGCGTCACTTCAAAGCTAATGGAGGGAGTACTACATGTACCCTCCAATACGGTAAAATTTCAGTTTGCTTTGCACTGGAGCAAGAAAATAGTTTTTTAATGCTGACAAATTGTAAAACGCCTGATCTCTTCCACATATGGCACTTAGCAATGACTATTAAGTTGATGACTATTCTGACACTCATCAGTCACCTACACACACTTGACAAGGAATCGAAGTTTCAAAATCCAAGTGTTTTTCATACTCTCATCCAGCTTTTATCTCCTTGAGACAACTATTTTAGAAATAACTATATTATTTCTAACACAATTTTTAAGAGCCCTGCCAAAATCAATGCGAAGGGAAGTAGCATAAGCAAGAAGCTTTAATATAATAGACCACTAGAAGAAAAACTAAAAATTATGGACAAAATTGAAAGCCCTAAAAAAAATAAGCCCTTTGTGGAAGCACACCTGTTTACCATGAGGTACGTGCTCACATGGCTTTGTAGCACTCTAGTCCATCCTATACTCCAGAAAAAGCTCCCCCTAAACTCAGTCCATGTCAGTCTTTAGAGAAAGCCACGGCCAAAAATGAGGTTGGTCTAACAGTCACCCTGAATACAGCATTCACCCTTTTTTTAAGGCCTGAACTGATTTGCCAGATCCCATTGCTGTGAGAAAATTTGTGACTTAACTGATGAGCTTCCCTACTGCTAACTAATGGTTCAGGAACTGCAGCAGAACCTGAGTGCTGCCACAGCAATCCTAGGGCTCTGCAAATGCACGAACAGGAGTAGGAGGATCCCCATGGCAATACTTTTTTTAAATCATCAATAAGTACTGGAGTATTTAGTGTCAGAACATTCCCACAAACTGTTGCATTTTCTTGATGAATAACACATAATTCCCACTACACCAAGTGAAGCACAGTTGTTGGCAGCCCGTGATGACCCTGCAAACACACATGCCACTGAAAATAGACATGAGCTTCGGCACACAAAGAGCAGACAGGAACAGTTCTCAAACCTATGCAATATTCAATCATACGGATGAGGAACTTTTGCACTCTGCTTTCACTTTGCTGGCACATTCGAATTTCTGCTTCTCTCCCCCAGCCCTTCTAAATATTTGCATCCTTCTAAACTCTGGTAGAGTAGACTTTATAGAGGTAAAAAGCTCCTAATCCTTGGCATTAGAGGCCTTTAAAGGTAACCTCATGACTTAGATGTCAGCTCCTTGAGTATGACTATCCCCATACAACAGTTTAAGCTGTATGAGCCTCGTATAAACCCCATAAGCTATCACTCAGCAAGCAAAAAATAAATATTTAAGCTTTGTTAGATAAATATTGATTTTTTTTCAGGTGGACTGCCTTTTGGAACAGATTCTGCCATTGAGAGACTGGTACTGAATTCAAATTAAGATATTGTTAAAAGCAGCAAGCCCTTATCAAAATACAGCAATCATCCATAACCTCAGACCAAAGAAGTTAGATTACAACACTCAGTAAAAAACATGCTAATGTTTGCTAAGCAACTTGAATGTCTTTAAGTGTTCTCAGAGCCTCAGAAATGTAAAACACATCTGGCATGTTTCCCGCCTGAGCGAGTGAAAGCCATGACATTCAACGACGCTGGCCTATGTAATGTGTCAACGCATTGAGACACAGCAGTGGAATCCACACAGGTCCTCCAGAGGAGAGGCAAAGGAGGTGGCTGACACACTTTAATCTCACTGATCCATACAGGACCTTTAAAATTAGTGCTAAATATATGAAAAGCACAATAATACAATGTTTGAATCAATTTAAATACTCACTTTATCCTCCATGTACAATATGCCATCCTGTAGGAGAGATGAGCTAATCCACCTATGTTTTTTCCAGCTCTACGACAGTTACTCTTCTGGATTCACTTTAAACCCTAGAAAAATCATAAGCTGACATAGGCTCCCCTCACCTTTTCCCTTTCATTTGCAAAGTTTTAACAGGTACTTTGGTCCACAACTTCTTATTGTACACATTTTCACAATCAAAATTTAGATAGTTACTTATGTGTATAACCAATTCCAGGTACAACTCTGTAGCTCGGCAGCATTGGCATTAGGCCATTACAGGGATCCAGAGACAATATGTATGTCAAGGAATTAAAAACTGACAAGATACTGGAGAAACTGCATTTATTCCATGAATACCTAGTCTTGAGCCTGTTCCGTACAAAGACATCCAGCCCAGAGCCTGGCACTTTTATTTAACCCCTTTGAGTGGAAATACTTTCCCCATGTTCATTTCCCACACCTTGCAATTTCAGGCCCAATGCTTTATCACCACTCTGAGCAAAATGCCACTGAGGTAATGGTTCTTCTGCCTAAATAAAGAATTCCAGATGAGGTTTACTGCAAATGTTCAGGTCATACCAACAAGACCATCACAAAAACACTGAGAGCAATAAAATCCAAAGTGTTTCATTTCCCTTTAATTTCAGATAACTGTAAACAATGGTGAACAGTAGGATTTTCCTTTTTCAGGAAAGATTTTGCTTTGAACATTGAAATCTATTTGGAAGAATTCTCTTTACAGAGCTGCCCTGAGCAGGCATATGACACACCAACCACTTCAAGGAAGAAGCTAAAACCAAGTTCAATATTTATAATTCTGTAAAATAACCCCCAGTAAGTCAGCAAAATATTCTTACATCTTGAAGTTTAATGTAATTTATGCAAGCCAGACTTGACTGCCGCTAATGCAAAGACAACTACTGCACACCTCCCAAACTTTTCATGACAGACACATTCATGTTTTACTCATCAAACTGTCCTGAGTACCTCTTAAAACACAAATGAGCTATTTTGGGGACTTTCAGAAACAGAGTTTGCAGGAAACAATGCATTTAAAGCATTAGAAAGAATTTTTTTCATATGGATTTCGATACCAAAGTTTGACACACAACATACTATAAGTAAGGAAAACAAAGTTGTTGCAGCAAAGACCACTTGCCCTTATCCACTACCATCCCTCCTTCAAACTCAGCAAGGTGTGATCCATCAGGCAGGAGCAAACCTGCCCCCAGCTACTGGTCATACTCGTTTCCAGGCTCAGCTTTTGAAACTACAGTGGCTACCTAGGTGGTTTTCCTCTAAGAGTGCTAGTCACAGGCAGGTACTTTATTTCCTTCCACCACCTAAGTGAAGATTCACGTGCTACACGGAATACAAAATGAAGAAATGGAAGCATGAAGCAACACATATATGCGTCTGCTCCGTAAAAATGAAAGTCCTCCAGAGAAACAATCAAACATTCAGGCCAAGAAAAACAGGTTAAACACTAAAAAGCAGGCTTCATATTCCAGAAAGTGAACACGACTGCAATAACTTCTCTTTTTTTTTTTTTGTAAAGTTTACATAATTATTTCTAAAATATTTACAGCCCTGAGTGCTAGTCACAGGTTTCTAACTACAAACCTTTATCCAGCAGCACAATTTCTAACGGTAGCATTTAGGCTGTTCTTTTCAAATTACTGATTTTATAATATGTAATACAAAAGCAGAGTATACAACGCACTTCACCTGTCATTTATGAAAATTATTTGATGTATTACATTTTTAGATGTGTTAAAAATGCATTATCTGCAAATTCATTATTTTATGCATTCCCTAAATTATAGGGAAGGTATCTCAGACACTGATTAGAAAAAAAGTTCTACACAATATTTTCATTTTAAAGTAAAAAAGTTGGAAGCTAAATTGCTACAAAAAATATTATGAAGTTGAAAATGGTTTGCTCTTAATACTAATCATCTGCAGCTCCTTCAAGTTTTTTATTAATATTTACTTATTTCTCAGGGTATGAAATATTACATCATTCTTTTTGATTATTATTCTACAGAGTGAGAATGCTTCTGAAGCTGCTAAACTATGTATGTTACTAAATACAATTATAACTTGCCAGTTATAAATGCCAGGATTGAATAACTGAAAACATATGCTATATGCCTGAAATTTTAAGGATGATGAAACTGTCACATTGGTAACACATAGCATGTTATAAAGAACTCCCACAATGTAGCAGTTGTTCAAAACTCGTCTGGTCATTCTATCTTTATAAAAAGATATATAACACTAGATGGTGATTTATTTAAAACACAGCTACAGCCTAACTTAAAGGTAATACGAAAAAAAAAACCCCAAACCCCCCACACAGAAAAACCACACAACAAAATACCTTTTCACATTACAGCATTAAACCCATGTCAGAATGACATGCACACAGAATAAAAGAAAAGCGTTTCCAAAAGGTCCAAATTTTATTCCCATCAGCCTTTATTCGAGGGGAGGACAGGTGAGCGAGCGGGAGAAGCGCAGCGGCGGAACAACCACACTCAGCACAGAGCCCAGACTGTTCGTGCTCCCTTCAATCACGGATCTTGAAGTGTAGCCCCCGGGGAGGGGGACGGCCACCGCCTGACGCGCGGAGCCCCCGGCCCGACCGCAGGAGGCCCTCGCCCGGCACGGTGGCTTCCTGGCAGAGGGGGGAGCCCCGGCACCCCCGAGGGCGCGGACCGACCGCCGGCCCCGCCGCCCGCGGAGCCCCCCTGGCCCCCTCCTGGCGGGAGAGGTCGCAGCCGTGTCCCCCCGTCCCCCGGCACGGGTGAGCGCCGCACGTTCGGCTGAACTTTTATTCGCGAGG
>VXBB01014842.1:264835-348283 GCA_013399915.1 Illadopsis cleaveri
TTTTTTTTAAGAGCATGAGAGAGAGAGAGAGAGAGTGAAACGGCAATGATGGACGGTGTCGCCCGCCGCCCTGAGGAAGCCGTACCAGCAGCCCCGATGGGGTGGCGGCATTTGCCCGCGGTGTGCGGGCGGCCCGGGCAGGGGAGGGAGAGGGGAGAGGAGCTGCACCTTGTTCTTTGCCCACCTCACTCCGAGGGTGCGGCAGTGGGGCAAATTGGAGCGAAGTCAGCCCAGCAGAGTGGGGTAGGACCCTGGCGACTACAGCGTGGAGAGAGCACCGCAGGTGCTCGTCTGCCTTCCCTGTCCTGCGGGTTGCACCACGAACGTATGGAGGCTGCAGGTGTGAAAATCCACCATCCCTGGAGCGTGTCGTCATTGCTGGAGCTGTTCATTTTCTCCTCATTCTGTCTCGCCAGGATGCGTCATCCTGGAAGTTACCACAAAAAAGGCAAATCCCATAGGCCCTGTGGCACAGTGTCTTTTAGTAGGAACCCTTCCCAAGTGCAGAAGGATTCCTCCTGGGATGGCTGTGGCACCCTTTTCTGGCACCCTTCCTAGAAGCCTCTGCTCTGAGTAGGTGGCATCTCCCTCTAGAGCTTCAGGCAGAGGATAGCGCTAAAGGTTATTTTCCCGCTGGTGAGTTGGCCAATGTATGGCTTTGCCTGCATTTGTATTCACCCTGCTTCTCCTGCCAAGGTTGAGGCAAAAACCATCGAGATGTTCCCTCTGACAGTGTTGGCTACTGAATGCCGACTGCTGATACTGACATTTAATATCTGTATGGGAGGAATGAAGAGGATTCTCTCAGCCCTGAAGAGGTATTAGCAAAGGAATCAATTTCTTTGTGCTGTATGGGTAACGCCAGAAGCTTTCCCACTTTGACATGTGAGGCTGAAGTAGTTGTGATGAGGGGCAGTAAAGCACCCACAGGGCTGGTTACACCTCTCCCTGGAGACCCAGGAAGAGTTTCCCCACCAGTGTTAGGTAGATTTGGCTTTCACTTTAAAGGTTGTACATATTTATCTTTGAGAAGAATCTTTTTTTTTAACTGAAAACTGGGGCTTGCACACTGTAATTTTCCTCGAATTTAGCTCTAGACTCGTGTCTCCTGTGTCACATTCCTGCCAGTACACTGACGAGGCCGTCTGCTTCTAAAGAGGTTGTGTTACTTAAAGCCACAGAAACAATAAACTCACTTCAAACTAAGGCTGACTTTTTTCTTTGTGAAAGGTTTGAAAGGTATCCCGGATTCTTATATACTGAGTTATTGTTGTTGAAAGAGCATGTCATAATTTTAATTAGAAACCAGTAGTCTGAAAGGTTTAACAGTATAAATATGCAAGATCAGACTGAGGCCTGGCATGTAATTTATAACGTCATCATGTAATTCTCATTGGGCGGAAAAGTTCTTTGTAGGTGAGGACAGGGGAAGTAGGTTCTCAGTAAATATGTATGTAGTCCTATAATTCATAATTATGCATGCCCTGGGATTCCTATAGCTTGCCAGCGTAATTTGTAGCTACAGTAAGTTTTTAGTAAAGCATCTGTGACCCAGGACTGTCCCCATGGTCAGTATCTATTACTTTTAAAGCCCTTTTATGGAGGTTTTATGAAATTATGGGATGGTAAAAAGGACTTCACTCTTGCACTTCAGTAAACAGAAGAAGTGCTAAGCATGGAATCTAATTACCTTTATTGTTCTTCTCACAGAGCATAGCCATATCATAAATACTGGGGTAAATCCCACTGTTTTACTTAGATCTTGTTTCAGTTTCACTGAGGATTATTGGCTTGGCTCTGGTAGGGAGGACTTGGCTCAGGGGTAATGATGAAATTATCCATCCATGGTATTTAACTTGGTGACCTATTACAGCAATGAATTCTATAGTCAGGACATGTGTTACATAAAAGTATTTTTTTAATTTGCTCTAAATTTATTGCTGTCTGATTTTATTATTGTTCTGTCTTTCTAGGGTAAGAAGGAGAGCTGAATGACTTTTTGTGCTGACCTTCTAAAACTAAAGTGTTTCAGCCAAAATGCCTTAACCAACGTCTTTTGGCTGTTTTCATCTTTCAGTTTAGTGGCCTTCATCTTGCTATCACACTTGTGTGAGTCAGGCCTTTTACGTAAAGCACATGGGACAGTCTCCTGCAGAGACTCTGAACTACAGAATTATGTCTTTAACTCATCTTTTAGAATTACTCTGACCCATAGAGTGCATAAAAAATTACTATGTTTAAAAATGTCTAAATATACGTGTTCTTGTTAGGAAAGTATTTATTAGGTAGTAAATGTAAAAGTAAGTACACAGTAAAATTCAATATTGAAAGAAAAATTAAAAAACAGGAATAAGTTTAAAATTGAGCTATAAGTCTGAACTCAGAAGTTTAAAACTACTATATTCTTAGATATCTATTCTCTGAGCAGCCATGGATATGGATGGACAGCTTCAGCAGATAAGTTCCAGCACACATACCTCCTGGATCAGCACCTCAGACTGCAAGCTTACAGAAGATACTGCTCTTCTGTCATGGTACATTATCAAAAAAACAACCTCCCTAGAGCTCAGCTGGCAATCATAGTTGCTACAGCAGTACAGATTGAAAATATTAGTAAATAGTTCAAGTCTGTCTAATAATGTACTTTTTGTGCATATTTAATCAATAGGACAACTGAAGTAGAGCACTGCTCATCCTGAATAATGGTGGCAGCTAGATGCAGGTTCTAACACTAGTTACAATAGTACACTGAACAGTCATTTGTTTTATATATATAAAGCCAGACTATACAGTGGGTATCAGTGATGGGTTACAAGCACAACTGTGGGTTCCTCAGAAACTTCATGGACTTTTTGCTAGGATGTCTAGAAAACATGGAAGATGCTCAGAAATGATAATTTGAAATCTTGCCCTGAAGTTAGGGAAACAAACTGAGCTCTCAAAAGATGATGTTTCTGGTGCTGGATATTAAAGCTGTTTCTTAGGTGGGAGATGGAAACAAGTGGAGGCAAATTAACAGTAACTAAATTCTAATAAAAACAGTTGGAGTAAAATTTAAAAAAAGAGCAAGCAAAGTGGAAAAAGAGCTAGTACTTTATTCACATTAATAAAGTTAGTTTGTCTTTTGATAGCAAATAAATTCCTTTTTTTTACAAATAATGCTTTATTTGATAAGAATTGAGCTTTTCCACTGGTACTAGCTGATGCTGCAAATATGTGCTTTGGGTGCCATACTGCATTCTAGAGAGTATTTTATTCCACAGCTTACAGCAAGGTGCAAAGCAAGTTGTTCTTCTCCTTATAGGGAGGGCTGCTGTCTGTCCTCTGCTCCCCAGAGCCTTTTTGCCTTCAGAGTGGTGCCTGCACTGGTGCCTCAGCAGGGCGAGGGTTGCTGCCCCAGCCGGGGCTGGCATCTTCCAAGGGGGAAGACGTTTAGGGGGAGGAAAATAACAAATAGCCTTGTTTTCAGGGGCCATGGGCAAGCAAAGGAGGAAGAGGAAGGTTCCTGATCAGAGGCACAGTAAGGTAGTAAGCCCCTGAGAAGGGTAGATACGGGGCAGATCAGAAAGTTTAGAGGAGTAAAGGGGCTTAGTTGCAGTTGAAGACCGAAGCTGATTTAGGCTGGGGTCTAAATCTGAGCAGTTGTCCCTTGCAGTGGGGCATGGGGAGGTGGGAAGGCATGGGGATGGGAAGGAGGCCCATCCCAGCTGAGAAAAGCAGGTGGCTCTCTTGCCTGTGCCTTGGGGGTCAGCATGGCCTGCTACCCCCTGGCAACTGGCCACTGCTTGCTCCAGGGGTAGCCCCTACCTATACAGCAAAGGTGACAAAAAGGCAATGAGCCTCCAGTGACTTAGGGCCTACATTGGGATCTTGTTGTTCCCTCATTTCTTTACCACTTATCTTCTTCAACCTGCTTGAAAGCACAAGTCTTTTAAAGTGTTTCAAATGCAAATATCCTGGCCTTAAAGTGTATGCCTTACATCCCTGGTAGTTTTATTTGACATAAATGAGGGGGAGGGGATGTTGTTGGGCAATTGATACTATTTTGTATAATCAGAAATAGAAATCATAATCCCCCAAAGATGTTTAATAATTTAAAGTATTCAGAACTCAATTAAGGCTATTAAGAGATTATAAATTAGATTAAAGGTGGCTAAAGGGTAAAAATTCAAGGACTTCAAACACCTTTTGTAATACAAAGGCTCTTAAAAAAATGAAAAGGCTGAGAATTTCCCCAGGAAATTCGTATCATTTTAATTAGGTTTCTTCATTTGAAATAAAAAAAGAAACCACACAATTTGAGTCCCACTTCCTCTCTCAAGCAGTGGACTCAATTAATTGCCTGCTGAGACCTCCTCCTTTCCCAGGTTTAGGGGGACGTGCAAAGATTTAATAGGTTTTGACTACCAGGAGGGACCACCCCAACCATCTGACATGTCCTCCTGTATTGATGCCTGCCAAAGAAACTCTCTCAACCTTTCCTGTGGTGGTGGGAATTACCTTTCCTCTGATCAGGTTTTCTCTGGCCCAAACTGTATCCACTTCTCATTTCCTTCCGTATAGAGTCAAGTCGCTGGTTCCTTTTGTCACTGAAAAGAGGAGGAATCCCTGGAAATGTGGAAGGCTCTTGTCTTTCTGCATCTCATGGTTTCTCCCAGCTGATGCTGCTTCACGACAAAGGGAAAAATGGGAAAGGGCGATGCTGCCATGAGGAAGGTGCAAGCCAGTGGTAGAGGGGCAACAGATATGTCCCTGCAGATGCAGAGGGTTTTTCAGGAGCATTGGCCACTGAGTTGGAGCTGTGTGGGGAGATGCCATCTAAAAAGAACGGTTTTCTCTTCCTTTGTGAAAATAAACACACATAGGTTGTGCTGTGTGGGCCTTCTCATTTTCTGTTTTTCAGGCACGAGCTCATAGATCCTGTTTGTTCATCAGCTCAGCTAAGGCTCCACCTCTACTACTGCCACACAAATGCCCTGCCCCAAACAATAAGAAACCAAAGGGAAGTGTGTTTCTGTGCTAAAATCATATAGAAAAAAAATTATAAAAAGAAATCAGCAACTAATTATTAACATCAGGTTCCTAGTCAGGTCCCCACATGATTAGCATCACAAATGTAAGGTGGCTGCCAACAAGATTCAGCTTGGAAATCTCATTAGAAGGAAATATCACAGTTTATTTTTGGTGAGAAATGCTATTTTGTTGCCTTTGGAATGGTTGGTTGGTTTGGCTAAATGCAGTGGGTGGCTCTCCTTGAGGTATATATTTCTACAGATGAATTCATATTGTCTGAAGAATAATAAATATCTGATAATTTTCTAAGCAATCCTGAAAATATTTAATGCTGCCAAAGAATGCAGTCATCTAAATTGCGCACTGGAGTCCCAAAGA
This sequence comes from Illadopsis cleaveri, assembly GCA_013399915.1. Lineage (NCBI taxonomy): Eukaryota > Metazoa > Chordata > Aves > Passeriformes > Timaliidae > Illadopsis > Illadopsis cleaveri. The sequence goes on from VXBB01014842.1 coordinate 270,227, forward strand.
AAAAGAATAACAATATGGTAATACAAAAAGGGCAAAATCATAATCAGGAGGGACATTTGTCAGTATACTCAGAAAAGCACAATCTGTCTCCCTGGTAATTTGGTGGAGTACAGAAAGTATTATATGCCATATTACAAATATTACATTTTATTTCTGACTTCAAGAATCATTACCATATGTTCAAAGTCAGAGATGACCTCTTAAATATAGCAGGTTCTTTGTTCGTGCTGTGCGGGCTTTATCCTGCTTAGACAGTATTTATTCTGAAAAAAATTAAAGAGAATATAAATTTTCAAGTGCCAGAAGACTTCATATCAGCCAGCTTTTGTGGATGAACTGGACAGCAATAATCTGGCTTCTACTGACCACGGAAACTTGACAGGTCTGCTTTATTTCTCATAACTAACAACTTTCTCTAAAAACTATTTATATGGAAATAGTCCTGAATTTCAGGAAGACTTTATTGCTTTCAAATGCATTTTACAGGAAAAGGAAAAAAACACATCTTTCCAAATATTCCTGGTGTGCAGCAGCTTATTGATGTTATTACAATTAAATATGACCTGATGTGCCCTGATTAGGCTATGATCAGTAGTTATTTGAGATTTAATGTATGCAGTTTCATGTTTACAGATAGAGAAATTTATGACCTAAGGTCCTCTACTCTGAGTTGTGCTTCCTAGACTCCGAATTCTTCCTGGAGGTCTGTTTGGGCTGTACATAGACCTAAAAGTTCATCCATATGTTGTCACATTGAAATCAAAGAGAATTTTGGGAGTCTAATGGTCAAATCAAGAGAATGCCTGCGGATCAATTTTTACCAGAGTGCCTGTTAGACTTAGATACCACGCGGTGTTCATATATCACATCATTACTATGGTTTGGACTTTTCTATACCATCACCATCTTATTGTTCTTTTTGTGCTGCTGGTTACAGCCAGACCTGGTTAAAGCACAAGAAACAATGATAAGGTAAAGGACTATTGTTATTATCAAAGGGAAGGATAAGGAAAATTTCTGCAAATTTTTCTAGTATTAAATAACTGTAATAATGAAGGAAAATATCAGCATAGAAAGGAATGAGGGGTCAAGATGAAAATGTGGTATCATGAAAGGAGTGACAGGGAATACACTACAGGAAGCAATACAATAATCAGAAGAAAATATTACAAGAAATTGGGAAAACCAAGAAGCATAAGAGGAAATGAAAGTATGCATAAGTATGGATCAATCTGTAGGTACAGGTGAAAATAAGGGAAGGGAGGGTTAGAAAGAGTGAGAAAGAGTGAAGTCAGAAGATATGGCAGGATATTAAAACTGCGAGGAAATAAATGAGAAAATGTGAATGCCATCAATGCTAAGAAGTCCAAAACATGGACAGATTATAGAAAAGAAGAAAAAAGATTATAGAAGAAAAACTATTTTTTAAAGGCAGGTAGGTTGGACAGGGTGTATTTGAAATACTTAAAGTGACTCAGTAGGAATTCAGCCAAGGATAAGTAGTTAACGCTAATTAATCAGAGAAGAAAGCAAGCTCCTCCCAGAACATGCCCAAGTGCTGAACAAAAGCCTTTCGTTGTTATTTTTCTTGTTCCTTGTTGTACTAGAGCTAATGAATTGAGCTCTGCTGGATTAATAGTCCCTGTCTCATTCTCTAGCACTGGTCTCAGCTACTGCAGAGTGGTTTATGTCCATAGCATTAAATAGCCTTTACCTGCAAAACCAAGTGGCTGCACACAGCCAGCATATTTTGAATGGTTCCTGGTCATGTTAACACCCCAACAGAGACTGGGACTTTCCTGGGGGGTGTTAGCTGTGCTGGGCAACATTTGAGAATTTTGGTAGCACAAGAAAGTTGGCCATCCTCTTACCCAGACAGTCTGATGTAAGTCGTGGTGCTGCCCCAGTCCTGATATCTCCTGAAGCTTTTGTTTCTGTAATTGTCAAAGGATGGGAAGTCAGTGGGAAGTCAGGACATAGGAGTGACAGATCAAAAACTTTGGCAGAGCTCTCAACTGCAGTTTTAATAATTGCTCAGAGAAAATGCACACCATGGTCTAATTTCAGATTCCTTTAACCACCCCAATTTAAAAAACTCTATTAATCCCAGTGGATTAATATCAATCCTGAAGGAGGAAAAGGCACATAATTCATCTAGTTTAATTACTATTATTATAGTTATTACAGTGGGAAAGCAATGACAGAGAGGACTCCTGCATTTTAGCCAGAGAGCATTGATAACTGTGAGACCTCTGGTCTCTCAAAGGAGAGAATCCCAGAGAAAACTCTCCTTTTGTGATGTTGAGCAACACAGACAGCACTGCACTAGCATATCCAGATTTGTTCAAGTAGTCTCTCAACAGCAGATACGTAGCATGTTAACATTTGCACTGCTGCAGCATATATGGTTTCATACCCAAAATGGGACTGTATCCAGTTTAGGGCCTGCCCTGCACCTGTGCACAGAGTTTGTACCCAAGTTTGCATAATGCATTGTGCTGATGTGAGTTCCTACTCTGCAAATGTGGCCGTGTGGCTTTTTAGAAATAAGTCATCTTGCAAATAGTCTGGAATGAGTCTGTTGGGACTGATGAAGGTCAGGTCAGAGTCGGCAGACATCACAATTATTTATTTGCCCACTTTCTCGTTGCAGGTCAGCTGCTGTCTCTTGAACCAGCCTGAATTTTACATTCTCTTGTCCAGAGCTGAGGCTGTTTCTCAGCTGACTGGATTACGTCTGTCTGCTTTGGAAGTCAACAATGTTCAGAACCAAGTCAGCATGTGGCAGCCATGGACTGGGTCTCCTGCCATTACCAGATGAAAAATATTGTTCTATCAGTCTTGACTAATGGAAAACCAATAGAAATAGAAAAGCCCATGGTGATTCCACAGGTAAAAACCCTTCCCAAAACCCTTATGTGAAGTCAACATTTTGGGATCATACTCAGTCTACCTCCATGTCCACCTGATCAGATCTGGTCATTTGGCATGGGTGACATGCTATGCCAACTGGTGACACAGGGAGGAACAAAAGCCTTTGTAGTCCTTGCTTGCCCACTAAACCCTCTTGGTTTATATCTGCAGGTACTTGGACCCAGCCTGCTGCTGTAGCAGGGTAGCAGTTACACTCAGGTGTCAAACAGAAGAGAAACGCTGCTTGTGGAACTTCACAGACAAGGCCTATAGAGAAGGAAGTGCAACTGCTTCTTCAGCCTTCAGAGATAATTTTAGGATGGCTTGAATGACCATTATGGCTTAAATGACCATGATTTTATGGTCATTATGGTCATCTTTGTTTTTATGAGAGATTTTTGGCAGCCAGCATTTGCCAAGCAAGAGCATGCACAGCCAAAAGTGTGTCCTTTGTTCATAGTTTATATTAAAAGGAAGGTACTCCCTGTTGGCAGTGCTAGCAATGAATCTATGTGAACTCAATGTGGCGTATTTGAAAAATTACCAACTGCCCATTTTTCCTTTCAGCCCAGGAGAAAGAAAGTAACAGCCCAACAGGAGAAAATGTTGAGCAGGTTTTACTTCTGGCACTTCCTCCTGCACTCTTCAGAGAATTGTTGCCATCACCAGTAATTACAGATTAAATTCTCCACAAATGTGTAAAGCAACATGAATGTATCCCAATTTCCATGGCACCTGTCTTAATGTTAGAAATCTTTCTTATAACTGCCAATAGTCATGGAGAAAGTCAATGGGTTACACAGTGATCCTTCCTGTAGAAGGAAATGAGTCAGTATGGGAAAGATAACACCTTGCCTGTTAATATGCATTTATTTGAAGGATATAAAAGTCTTAGGAATGAATTTTATTTGGGGCACTTTATGTGGGCTTGCATACTGTAATGTAAATGCAATTACTATGCAAATGCACTCAGTAACCATGGAAGAAATTTAGGGTATAGCTAGTGGCACCACTCTTGGTTTGAGATCATAGAAACTATTTTGACCAACTGATCAATGTTACTGTGAGAAGCTAGAACTGATGTTGTCTTTTAACTTGGGAACAGGTTTTCTAACAACATGTGATAAAGTGTATTTTCTGGATCTATATTTTTTCAGCACAGTTGCGTGTATAATTTCAAGGCATTAGTTACAATTAACTAATTCTGATCCTTGTAACCAGACCTGTGTTAACCACTTTAACAGTTCTCTTTTGTTCGTCCTACACCATACACATCACTTTTGTGGTGAAGAACTGAGGAGAAAATTGATTGGAACTGGTGGAAAGTGGTGCTGAGTGCCTCCTCACTGCAGTATGTGATACAGTTGCCAAGTCAAAAGAGTGAGCAAGTTTCTTCTGCATCAGCCTCCTGTCTTTCTTGTTTTCTAAGAGGTCCTTTTCTGCTGCACTAGTAATTTCTGACCAGCAATGCAGGCGGGCATCCAAAGCCTTTTGTGTTAATGTTCATTCTAGTGGGTGCAATTTTTTTCTGAGTGAAACCCAATTAACTCCAGAATAACTCCATTAACTTGAAAGCACCAAGCAAGTGAGTATTAGGTGTATAAGAGAATTCAGTGTATTGACTTCAGTAGTGCTGCTTTCCCCTGAACACCCTGGCATGTGAGGAGAGAGCAGGAACCTTGTTGTTCATCACTGCCTATTAATATCGAGTATCTATCTGGAGGTTTGTTTTAGTCTCACCTTTGTGACAAGCTTGTCAAAGAGAAGAGTAGTGGGGTTTTTTTAATGTTTTCAAAAGTTGTATCATATTTCAATTTTGTTATTTTGTCATCATGGTGTTTCTGCCCACAAAAAGATATATAATTCTAGGATATGTCGTTCTGCTCTGTCAGTCACTTTAGCTCTTTCTAAAGTAACAACTGCAACAGAAAAACACATATCAAAACCTGTGGAAATACAGTCATAAAACCACAAGACTGCATATTCTCTTATTTTCTTTTCAGTAAAAAGAAAAGAAAGAAAACACTTATGGTGAGAAAACACTGGAGTTTTTTGCAAGTTAGTTTTCCACAGATATTAATCCAGAACGTGCACTGGTCACAGTTTGAATAAAGCTTAAAAATATCTCAAGCTATCCTTTATATGTGAAAAGTCAAGTGTGTTATAATTTGTAGTCAAGTGACTACTTATACAAGCTCAAAGCATCAGAGGAAACTATGTCAGACTGTAAAACAGGATTGTGTACTTTTGCACTCAAAGTCACTTGTAGTACACAAGAGTTAAAAATTGCATAAAATTAGCATTTTTCAATCATATATTCAATAGGTACTAAAGGAAAGTTAATCTTTTAACAGGCTATGTTGGGGAAGGATTGACCAGTAAATTAATATTCCTGTACTCCAGAAGCATTTTTTCACTACTACATATCCAAATTTACGCACCTAACCTTTTGATGTGACGTTTGAATGCAAACAGCATGTAGTTTATGTTTCTGCCACAGAAGACAGTGGGCAGACTCATTTAACTGTTTCCAGTCTATACTGCTTCATGATATTCATATGAGTAATTCCATTTATTTACATTAACTCTCAAGAAATGCATGGATGTCTTGAGCAAGCTGAAATTTTCTTTTCCTGCACGCACTCATGTGCGTATACCTGGGATTGGCCTTTTAAAAGCTTTCCCACTCTGTTTGTCCTGGTGCTTGACAAAGCCACTTGTCACTGCTTTCACATTTATATGGCATCTCTCACTCAGGGGTCTCAAGAAGTATGAGTATTAAAACAAGGAAATGTGTAATATTGATCTGAAATATTTATATTCCTCTTCTTGTGGAGGTCAAAAATCTGGCACGCAAAGGCTAAGCAACCCATGCAGCTTGCACAGCTGGCAGTCTAGGAGCCCTGGCTCTCAGCCTCATAGCCTCAAGACTCTTTTGGACATTTCCAAAATAAAGCCCAGAACTCCCAGTGATGTTCCCAAAAGACTGTCCCACAGCACTCCTGAGATTTTTATCTCACAATATTTGGTACAGTGAGAAACAAAAAAATGCTGGGACCACAGGAGGATGCCCTGACATAGTGGTGGCAGAGAGGGAGGGGGAGAGGCTGCTGCCCCTGGCATGCCCAATATATCAGTTACAGTATGCAGCAAGTGTACATTTAGTAGCTAGTAAGTATGATTCCAAATAATCTTAGTTTTTTAAGTTTTCCAGATCATCAGAAGTGTAAAGAAATCTAAAAATACCAGAGTAACATAGTCAACACTTCTGAACTCACTTTTTAAAAGTATTTATTATTAGCTAAATATTTTTAACTCTGGATGCTTTGTCTCAGCTGCCTCCTCTTTTTTACATATTTGCCTTTTCTCATAGGCTCTTGTTATAGAGTGTTCCAAAAGTGTGTTCATGTTTTCTTGCATAAGTTCCCTGTGTATTTGCTTCTCCTTAGAAGTTGAATTTGAGGTCACTCAAAAAATATTGGCCAAGTTTAAGATGTTTTATATGTTTGTGTTAAATAATCTAAACTTACTAGGAGGTGCAAGATTTAGTATTAAAATTTAGGGTATCGTTTAGCAAAAGGTAAATCACTCTGGGATTTTATTGACATAATTCTTGTATTCTATAATTCTTGAACGTAATACTAATATTCTAATTTTTTCTCACTATAATTCAAGAGCTTCCAAAAAAATCAGATTTTCTCATCCAAGATCTATTTTCATAGGAAACCTAGAGTCCAGTTAAAGAATTATGAAGATGTATGGAGCAACAGTATCCATGGAACTTAGACTTTTTCATCCAAAGGAGGTAGGTTTGGATTTTTTTCTGCTGTAGATTACACAGAAAATGTAAAACTTCCTTTACAAACAACGAAAATAGGGAGCTGTCTATTAAACAGAGTCATAGAGAGGTATAGATTTTATCATTCACTTCTAAATTATTTTCTAAGCAGTCATTCATAGACACGCTGAAATCGTTGCTGTACAGTTGGGCTGCTCACATCCAAAACAGACAGGCATCACTGGTGGTGACACTGAGTATTGTCTCTACTCCTGCTGTTCACACCTTCTCCAACCACATACTCTCACACTGGGGCATCAGCTTCTCAGCCCACCCTTCCCACTGCCTTCATTGCTCAAGCCCACTTGTCTGCAAACAGTCAGCAGTGCTGGTGCCTCAGGTCAGGGAAGGCAGGCAGTGCTGGCCTGAGCTGAGCCACAGGGTGGATGCCTGCATAAACAGCTGCTAGTAATGGCCTGTGAACAGGCTGTTTCTGGGCAATTCCTATTAGCATCCATATAGGAAGAGGGAGGTGGCCTGGCTGTGGCCTTGGAAGTGGTTTGTGTGATGCCAGGGGCACTCGTGGCACAGGTGGGGAGCCACATCTGATGTCAGTCTGCACCAAAATAGGTCAAGGCAGTATTGCCTTCATGCTCCATAGAACAAGACCTGCAATGAGTGAATTATTTAGTGGTGATGCACATCTTCTGAATATTCTTGCCCTATTTAGGAACACACAAATGAAATAGTTGTTATGAGAAGTTTCTTGTCATCCTGTACATCAAACACATGCCAGACAGTTTGGGCAGAAGACTGCTACCTCAGCCACGAATCAGCTTATGTTTATTGCTGTTCTGGTTTTCTTGGTTTTTTTAATTTTCTTTTTACTACTTCTCATATTTTTAAATGGTAAGAAATATGATGCAATGCTAAACATGAAAGTTAAATCAGCAACAGTATATTGAGAAGTACTTCTCTGAATGGTGAAGGACTTTTTACAGGTAAGGTGCAAAAGAACAACTTGTAGCTTGTCTTCCTGAGGAATTTGGTAGTGATGAGGACTGGAAAGCAGCATTCTTACTAAGGCTTGACAGCAACTTGAGTCTGCCATAGTCTTCTTGGATGTGCACTGCCTTTCTTGCATCTTTTCATATAAGAGAAAGAAGTAGGCCCAGTGCCCCTGGGAGAAATTAAGAAAAAGTGCGTAGAAAAGGGTCAGATTTCTTTGAGGATTTTCAATTGGCTCCCTTTCTGTCTCCCTTTGGGACTTTAACTTCTTAGAACAGTTGCAAACGTGGGCGAAAGTGCCCATTAGGGGGGCCCCACATGGCTGAAGTGCAGCTGGTGTGGAGCATGTTACTGTGCCTGCTTACACACTTCATATATAAGTAGGATCAATAACTGGTTTTAACAGCAAGTTTGGGTGGGGAGGCTTGGGAAAGTTATGGATAATCAAGTGGTGAAGTTAACAGGCATAAGTTCAAGCACGTTAAACTCCTGGGACATGTGTTTTCACTCAGAATAAAGAGGCTGGAGTTTGCAACAATTTAAACAGAATTAAGCTGCAGAAAATGAAAGTGATTTTATTCCTCTGTAAGAGCACCCATATGGTGTTTATCAACCTGCAGGTTAGGCATACTTACATTCCACCTTTATTTGATTAACTTTCCTGCATGCCTTCATAATAGGCTTGGTCTGCAATTTTTTGTTAGTTCAGGAAGCCTAAACTATGCTATTTTACAAATACCATTCCTTGTTTGTGAACTAATAATATGGAACCCATTGCTAACAGCAATTGCACTGAAATTGCTGTAATAGTTGCTTAATAAATACACAAGATTAAGTACTTCTACCTTAAAAGGAAAAAAAAAAAAAAAGACATACTATACTAGGACTTGCTCTTCAACAGAAATGAGCTTTTGTTTGTTGGTGAATAAGTAACTCTTTTTTCCCCAAAGAGTAGTGTCTCCATCAAGTACATCTATCCTCTCAAATAACAATTCCCCACTTCATTTCCAAGTTCTGTCCTCTAATCATCCAGGTTAGTCCAGTTCCAGTCTAATTTGCCCTGAACCTTCTAAAGTTCCCCAAAACAAGAAGTGTGCATACTTCTGAGGATGCTTGGATCCAGGGCACCCTCCAGGACAGCACTGAGGGACAGATTTGGCTTTGCCTCATACAGCATCTGTCAGCAGGCAGTGTGAGGGGTCGACAGGCATAGGTCCAACACATTATACACATTTTATATATTCTTTGAACTAAATCTAACATCAGGAATGCATTAAATGTGCTCCTATGCACCAACTGCCATGCTCTCCATACCTCTCTCTCTCTTCTTTTTAGAATTAAAGACCAACTTCTGGTTTCATCTCTTCTGATTGAAGGTATGTCTACAATCGTGCTTCTGTCACAGCTGAAGTGAGTTTATCAATTGTCCCATTTACTGTGCTTTGTCTTGTATGCAAGTTGAGTCTTTGAACAACAACAGCAAAAAAAGGATTCATTTACATCAGATAGACCAGAAGACAGGGTCTTTTACATCAGATACATCAGAAGACTCCTGTGGCACAACAAATGCCCTCCAGTTGCAGGTGAATTTACAGCCCAGGCGCCAGACCAGAGATGCTTTGAGCTAATGAAACTCACAAATGCCTGTGTACACTTCCTGATATAAACTTTGAATTTGGTACCAGATATTGTACTTTTTGAAATCCTTGGCTGCCCACTGCTGTCAAATCATTCTGTAGTCATGACTGGAATCAAGAAGGACTGTGTGGCCCCAAGGTGCATGTGGCACTTGGATTTGCAGTGTCTGCAATTGGTCACACTGAAGTCCAAGGACTACCCCTGATTACACTGATTTTGAAGGGCAGCAACAGCAAGGAAAGAAACAAAAGGGAGGATGGGAGCCATAACCTCCTCCAAGGCTGATGCAGTTGGTATGGAGTGGATAGGCTGTCAAAGGGGCAGCATCCTTCCCCTCAGGAACAAATGTGTCATCCCTGAGGTTTTCCATCTGGCAGGGAAGCAGTAGTCCTGAGGTTACTCCAGAGCTCAGCTCCCCTTTTCTGAATGACTTCATAAAATGAGCTTCCCAATCAGAGATTATGTTTTCCCACTAGGTTAAGCTTAGTGTTGCATTTAAAGATGATTTTATGGCATTTAGCTTAGTGATGGATATCATCCTGTGCCTGATGCAAGAGACTTCATGGTAAATTTGTCAAAAATTAATGTTCCACGAATAAAATGTTATTAGAACAACTGTTTGCAAAGGTTTGAGTCTCTTCTATGCTTACTTTAATACAGCTAATTGGGGGGTTAGAGCATGAAAGTGTTCATATGTTCATTTATTAAAAAAAGGATATTTTAAAAGTAATTAAAATAGTGTTTTAAAATTCTAATTGATCATAGGGATCTGTTTTCCCCTGAATGGCTCAGATGCTTGAGTGTTTTTTATACTATGTGTGAAATGGTTCTAACATAATATATACCTTGTCTAGAATTTAATTTCTTAAAATTTTCACAGAAAAATGTTTTAAAAACTTGAAAAAATTCATAGAAAATTGGAAGTTTGTAATGAAAAATCAGTCAGACCATGAATCCTCTGTGAAAAAAATAAAAGTTTTAATTTCTGAAGTCATTATCTGACTTCAGTCTATAAAATTTAAAACTTAGTAGATACAAAATACAAAACGTACCAATTGAAAGCAGTCATCAATCTCGAGTTACACATAGCACATGATATTGTTTTATGGCACTCAAACCCGGTCCAGGCAAGAAGTGATAAACATTGTGTGCCTCCACTACAGTCTCTGGGAAGGATGCATCTTGCTTAACCTTAAGTAAGCAGACTTTGGACATCTCAGTTTGAGCTGGTCACTTTCAAAGCCCAGTTAAGAGAAGCAAGCATTTCTAGAGGATAATTTGTCTTAAAGATCTTAGAGGAAGAGGAATTGCGCTCTGGAAATAACTGTGTCTCTCAACAGACTATAAAATGATCCAATAGTGAATAATTCAGACCCAGACATTTAATTTCTCAGAAAATCTAAGCTTGAGTAAATGAAGGTCATATTCTATGTGCACAAACCCAGAGGCTGATGTGACAAAGCAACAAAAGCAATGGTGGGCATGTGTGTGCTTGAGCAGAAGTCAGAAGAGCACTGCATGAAGCCACTTACTTTGGCGTGAAGCCATCTGAAACCACCAGTTATCTCAAGGGCAACAGGACAACTTTCCTTGGGTGTATGAAGTGAACCCAATTTGGAAAATGTCATCCATACTCCCTTCAGTCTTGGTTTACAGACTTACATCTTTATGTGATGTAACTTGACTGAAATAGGCCAGCAACCTTCCTGATATACTTCATATGAGAACTGAAATATTGTGTTTATGGTCAACATTATGAAGTGTCCTCATATATGTGTACTCAAATATACATATTTTAACCTGAAGCTTAATTAAAAGTTGCTCACGCAACCTAAAGGAAATTAATATGATGTATAGGTATACATCCATACCTAATTTATTTTCTTCTGCTGTGGTAAATCTCTTCCATGCATTCCACTTAGCCATAACTCTAATAATATTGCATTTTCTGAATAACAGATGCATGTGATGATGTGCCTCTTGGTGGTGAATTTGGTTTTGTTTTTGTTTTGGTTTTTTGGTGGGTGGGGTGGGGTTTGTTTGTTTTGTTTTGTTGCGGTGTGGTGGGGTTTTTTTGGTTTGTGGGTTTTTTTTTTGTTTGTTTTTTTTGCTTAGTTTTGTTGATTGGGGGTTTTGTTCTTTGGGATAAGTTTTNGTGGGGGGTGGGGGTTTTTTTGTTTTTTTTTTTTTTTTTTTTTTTTTTTTTTTTTTGTTTCCTTAGTTTTGTTGATTGGGGGTTTTGTTCTTTGGGATAAGTTTTGTTTGGTTGGGATGTTTTTTCTTTTATATTTATAACTAGGATCAGCTGATCTAATGCACCCACATGTGTCTCTAAACCACAGCTGGATAATTCCACAGACAGCAGCTCCAGATTATTGTGTGTTACCAATAATATTTTCATGGGATATGTCCATGCTTTCACTTCCAGCTTGGCACAAGGCAAGGTAGTGATGTCCTGACAGTGGACTCAAGCTTGGCTGTGATCCATTCTGATTTCCTTCCTCCTGGATGTCTTTGGGTGAAGAGTTTGCTTTTGGGTGAAATTCCCTTGGGTGAAACCTCAAGTACAAATGAGTGAGCAGCAAAATTCCCACTGACTTCAGATGGAGCAGTATTTTACCCTCAGAGTAACTGTTACTATGGTGCCAGACCTCAGGTTTTCCAGGAAGCCACGTGCCCCAGAAACAGATCCTGAAATGAGGGCTCTGCTTTTCCCACACAACTGAAAAACAAAACCAGCTTATGCCACCTGAAAATCTGACCTCTTGTTTTGGCAAATGCCAATGAATCTTCAGTTGATGCTGTGTTAGGTCAAAAGCTTTGAGAGTGTTTAAGCTGTCATATTAAACCCCAAAGGAAGAGATTCTGTTTCAGTACTGCTAGCAACTAATATTTTTATGGCTTGTATGTAGTGAAGCTATTTGTTATGCTCAGTATCTTGTTTTATGGGTAAAGCAGAAACAACTTACGTATAAAGACAGAAATTTATTGTGAGTATAATTGAAACCTTAGGAGTCTAATCCAAAAGCCATTACTATTCCACATACAACTATTACAGAAAGGACTATGTCTATGCAGAAAACATTGCAACTGTAGTAATAATAATAATACAGCTAAAACTGTGACTCCTTAGTTTCTACCCCTTCTCCTGGTGAAATAGTGTCTCATCCTCGGCCCTTTCAGGCCTGTGGGTAGCTGCTTTTGCTCAGGTATTGGAGTTGGCCGGATTATGGATTATGGATTGTTCTTGGCATCTGTAGTTCTTCAAGAGGAGGATTTTGATGTTCGTGCTGATAGTTTCCTTTTTCTCACTCTAAGATCTATTTGGGTGCATTTTTGCATGTCATCTAACATGCTTTTGCAACTTTGCTCTTTCTATAATGGTCTGAACTCTACATCAGATTCAAATTTGCTAAAGACAGAGCAGAGTCTTATACGTACGCTAGATACTGTTTCTTTATACTACTTGCTGCCCTAGAATCAGTTTTGTCCAGCCTCAGGTCTGTATTTCTTTATCTGACACTGGTGAGTTGTTAATAGCTCTGGGGTCTCCAGAGCCAAACCTGTGCCCCATCTCCTGTCACCCAGTGCTGGTACTCCCCTGCACCACACATGGGATCTGCACATCCCAGGGTCTCTGCTATCTCACCAAGGTGGAATTTCTCCTTCTGTATCACTCCTGTGCAATCACAAAACCGCAGCAGTACCATACAGCAATAAACAAAACAAACCAAAATAGCCACAGGCACCTGGGCAGAAGGAAAACTGCAGTTACAGCTAAAGCAAGTTAAAGCAAAGCTGAGGGCAGATCAGACAGAACAAGCTGGACAGGCTTCAGTGCTGAGGCTTGTCAAAACCAACACAAAACTCATGGCCAGACACTGGCCACAGCGATGCTGTGCTGCAGGTCTGTGTGGGTACACAGTTTGAGTCCTGCTGTTAAAGCAGGTTGCTAATTCCCTATACTGAGTGGAGTGGATGGAAATTAAATCTGTGGAAGAAATCAATTTCCAGCACATCTTGGAAAGAAAAGGTTTTAGCACTATAGAGGCAAGCAGAAAGTTCTTCATCGTCCTCATAAGTCAAAGGAGGGGTGCGACGTTTATATCAAGTTTATCGAAAGGTGTTGAGGATATTTGTTGGAAGGATTTAATTCCTTTAAGGATAGGAGTAAAGACTGAAATATCCTCTCTAATATCTATTTACTAATCTTTGAAAGTTCACATGCAGAAAGCTTCTTCAAAGTACCTTTCTGCCTGGTGCACCACAGCTATATTTATTTCTATATTCTAAATACTGTAAAAACAGGTGATGTTAAAAAGACGAACTCTGGTTTTGTGTGGCTTTTCTTTTCTCAGGCTTCTTTTGCTTGCATCTTTAGACTTCTCCTTGAAGAATTACTTTGGTTATTTATGCTGCTCTGTTCACCAAGAATAAAGCTTTATTTTTACACTGATCTAAAATTGACTGAGCTCAGAAAATACTTCACACTGATTTGTGTTTGTGGTGGAGGCAGTTCTTCATGCTTTTTAATGTATGTCTAACAGAGGCATTTTGTATTATTAAAAATCTTATTTAAGGAGTGGGAGCAGAGTCCATTTCTTTCTCTGCTGAGGATGCTCACCCAGAGCACTCAGAGTTCATTAGGTTACTGGGGGCCTGTTGGAACCCTGGAGGCTGAAAATTCCAGGCTTTCTGAGTTGAGGGGTGCTGACCCTCAGGCAGGCACCACATTTGACTTGAGGCCTTGGAACAGGCTTCCGAGATTGTGTGATAGCACAGGGGTTGTGGGTGTGTAGTTAAAGTGGTGTTGTGTGATCTCACAGGGTGAAAACTTGGGTTTGGAGTGTTGGTATATAGTAGTGTGTGTGGGCCAAGATGGCCTACACAGGGGCCTTAACAGGGACCGGCTCTATTAATTGATGATTGAGGTTGGGCCTTTTGCTTCCTCTGAAGCTGTGGCAGGAGAAGAGGAAGGGCTTTCCAGCATAAATGTTCCAGCACTCACTTGGGGATGAGACCCTGCTGGAGGCCAGACTAAAACCCAACCACAAATCACTTCAGACCCAGGCTCCTGGGTATATCTGACCCCAAGGTTTTGACCAGGAGCAGGGGGTAGCATGGCTGTCCCTTCAGGCAGGAGCCACGTGCTTGATGAACCTGGAGGGGTTTGAGCCCGGGTGAGTGCCCCAGCTCACAGCCCTGGCCATGGAGCTGCTCTGCAGGGGCAGACACAGGGACACAATCCCCTGCCTCACCCAGGGGCTGCTCAGGACAAAGTCCAGTGCTGGGAGCCCTCGGCTGGGACTGCAGGACAATAGTTCTGCTCCTGAGGGTTTAACCAGTGGCTTAATCCCATCTCGGAGCCCCAGAGCCTTCTGTGGATGCAATCACGAAGTGTGGAAATTCAGTCAGTGTTATGTATGTGTGAAAGCTAAAATTGTTTAAAGTGTAAGCTGAAAGGTCTGACCTCTTAAATAAGAATATTTCAAAAAGATTGCAGTATCAGCTTTCTGTGGGGAAATACCACTTCTAAAAAAAATCAGAAGGATATTTTTATAATGCTTGACATTTTTGTGTTGAAATAATGCCAAATCCTTATGTTCCCTTATTCTCCCCACTTCACCACCCCAGATAAAAATGGGAGTGAAAAGTAGGACTCTTTGAATAAATAAAAGCAGCATTTTAAATCTTCAAATATATTATTTTTCTATCTTTAACAAGAATATGCTAAAAACCTAAAATAGCAGCTAACTTCTCTTCTGGTGAGAAGTTGACTTTTTTCCCATTGGGAAGTAAGGGAAAGTCTTCCTCCTCCTCCAGTTTTAATTTTGATCTTTTCGCTTACTCCAGAGACACAGAATACAAGAAGGGTGAGAAAAAGAAAAAAAATAAGAAAGAGATTTGTAGAATGAAACGTGCATTTTTGTTAATTTTGAAATTTTGCTTAAATAGGGTATATAGTATTTAATATATTTTATTTCTTTGAACTTTCAAGTTGTTATAGCTTCTACAAAACAAACTGCTTAAAGTTTTTGTATTTAAGTGTTCATGCCAGAAAATTTACTTTTCTGGAAATGGCCAAATTTTAGAGTATACACATTTCCCAATATTTCCAGATGAAACCATGCATATTGTTGCCACTTTTTGAATACTGACCTTTTTGAAAACTATCCTAAACTAAACACCAGCAACATTTGAATGAATTTTTAATGTCATATTGACTAAACATGAGAGCAAGCATTGCTATAAAAGAATGAGTATCTGAGCCAATCTCATGAGGGCAAAGCACATAACACATTTTTGGTATAAAGGAGAGGAACACCCTTTTAGCAATTAAATAATGTTACTGTGGGAACGGCCCTAAATTTTAAAATGTGGGAAACATTTTTTCAGGTTGACATTACAAGAGGAAACTCATGTATATATCAAGCCTCACTAGGTTTAGATGTTTGTCATATCTCCCACAGCTGTATGTTTTGTCTTTACCTGTCTCCTTTCCAATCTGTTCCCACCATTCCTCCACCCCTACCCATCAGATTTCAGACTCTCACAGATACTTTCTGGGAAAGTTAAGTTGCTGCTGGTTGCTACAAGGCACACTGCTACCCTGCCTATCCATGTAATGGTGAGGTTTGTCCTTGTGGACAAAACATAAACTGATCTATGCATGGCAGATCAGGGAAGTTTGTGGTTAGCCATGTTATTTGTATGCTTGTGGAAGGGAAACATACTCAGAGTAGAAGAGTCTGAGTTTTTTCTTTAATGTTCTTTTGCTTCTTGCACTGCCTAATTTTCCACATACATTATTTACTTTACTTTGGTGTATTTTGAGAGAAATCAGTTCTCATAAAACTTTTAGATGAGCGTTTTCTAACCTGTTGTGTTGAGCATTATTCTTCTTGGTTTCCTAAAAATTATTGTTATTATTCATGTTACATACAGACAAATCACGTAGGCTTTGTTTAACCTTTTCATCTTTTACAGGTTAACTGAATGATTAAGGAGGTCACTAAAGTGAGTGTTGGAGAAGAGGAAGGCCAAAAAGCCACATCAGAGCCACTCAGGTCACTTGGTTTAATGATTAACAAAGAATACAGTCAAAAAAATATTTTATTCTACGAAGTAATTTGATACTCATGCAAATGTGTAATTACAGAAATTATCCAGATTGTTTATCCCAAGAGAACATCTGTTCTGGTTTTCTGGAGGTGTTCAGTTTGGCATCTTACTAACAAAAGCAATTTGTATCTGCTATATTGACCTGACCAGTCTGATAATTAGGCTGGGCATTCTATATGAAGTATTTTAATACTTTATTAAAAGTACCACATGTGCCTTGCATATTCTACCTTAAATATTCACTCATACAGTTGGATTTTTGAAAGAGACTAAGGAATTAATTGATTTTTTTTAGTGGATTACCCCTTCTTGGTTACCTATTACGCATATTTCAACTCAGTGCATAACATCTTAATATCATAATATATAAATGTAACAATGGAGCTCTGTTAATAAATATATATTTACCCTACGGCCAAACTGGATTGCTGCTTCTGCACTTTGAGTATTTTTCCTCTGTTTTAGACTTTCTATCATCAAGCTCCCTCGTATTGATTACTTGACTTTGGTTTTTATGTACTCAGTCACTTGGATTAGGAAAACCTGGCAAATTGGAGAAAGATGTTAATAATATTTTGACATATCATTGGTACTTTTCCTTCAAACAGGCTCACTTTCTACTCTCTGTGGGCTATAGAGAACAGTAAAAATCCTGTTTACCAAAGATGCTGGCACTTGACACAGTCTTTGCCTTAAAAACACTGAAATATGATTGACTCTTACTAAAATAAGATCACTTTTATTTATCCTACATTAAACAGCCTGACCTTTTCAGTACCACTTTACATGCCACAGATTTGCTAAAAAAGACTCCATGGCATGATTAATGAACCATTCCGCTTATGGCAATGAAATCTCCAAAAACAGTATCTGTGCCTCCCCATATGCCCCTGAAGGGCCAGATGTGCCTTACTGCTGGCAAATTTGGGGATATTGTAATCCAGCATTTCCATTTCTTTAGCCTGATGTGGTCCCTCCTGCAGAGCCTCCACATGCAGTTTGCTTTAATGCGTTTCCTGGGAGAAGACAATCAGAGGAAACAGAAACCTCAGGAGCAAACCATAGGCTGCTGCTTTGGGGGCAGCACACCCAGGGGTACCCTCAATTATTCGCCTCCCAAAGGGGCAAAAGAAGCTCATTTAGGGCAGTCTCACCCAGGATGGGCTCTCCTGTGTGAGGCTGCAAATGGGTGATTGTGCAGTCCCAGTTGCCTGGGTCTTCTCCCCATCTCCTGCTGCTCAGCATGCTCCTGTAGATCCAGGGGCTGCTGCACAGCTGTGGCTATGGTCCTATAAATGAAGCATCAGATCCTAGGGGTGATTTGGGCCCAGAGGGAGGCAATGCTGAAAGACTTGTTTTCCCTAGAAGTGGGATTTCACCCCAAGCTTCTACCTTTCCAAAGATGTAATGCTGTTACATGGACTTGTATTAAACTGTTCCGTCATGGAGTGATTCCAATTCTGAGATGTCCAATTTTCAGCAGCTAAATGTACAAGGAAATTCAGGATTATTTGTGGTGAAAAGTTATGAGTTTATGCTACTGCTCAGGACATGCCTGTCTAGATAGTTTTACTCTTTCCAAATCAATCTACATATCACAGAGGGGTTTCATTGCTGGGTAACATGCAACACACCTGTGTTCTCTCCTCCTGTTTGCTCCTATTTAGACTTGCATTTCATTTCCAAATTGCAGCTGCACTTTCTGTCAGCTTCAAATAACAATTTTCTCTCATTCCTCTCTGATTTAATTTGAACAATTTAATTTTGGTTAATCTCCCATCTTCAGAACTTGAAAGACATGAATGTGCAACACCTGGCACAAAGCCATGTGCAGAAGCACAGGACAGAGAGTGACAGCAATTCTCTGCAATGAGAATGAGCAGAGGTTATGGCCCCAGTCTGGAAAAACACACATGTACTTGTTGTTAAGCATAAGAAATATTCACATATAGGGCTTGGAGCACACATACCTGTAGCTGGATTGCTGCCTCTGTTTCTTAAGAATAGACTGCATACTTTACATTCTGATACTTGTCCATCGTGTAATACTCTGACACTTCATCTTAGAGTATATTTTTTTGTGTAACCCAAGAAGAAATTCAGAACTTATGGAATCAGAGAATGATTTGTGCTGGAAGGGACCTTAAAGAGCATCCAGTTCCAACTGCCCAGCCATGGGCAGGAACGCCTCCCACTAGACCATGTTGCTCAAAGCCACGTTCACCTGGGTGTGAACACTTCCAGCAATGGGGTGTCCACAACTATCCTCACAGTAAATAATTTTCTCCTCATATGAATTTTAAACCTCTTTCACTAAGACATTCCCCCTTGTCCTATCCCTAGATGTCTTTGTGAAAAGTCCTCTCCAGCTTTCCTGTAAACCATTAGGTACTGGAAGGTACTGTAGGGTTTCCTGGAGCCTTTTCCTCTCCAGGATGAACAACTCCAAGCCTTGCAGCGTTTCTTCATAGGAGAGGTGCTCCAGACATCTGATCATCTTTGTGGGTTTTTCTGGACTTGTTCCGGCAGGTCAATGTCCTTCTCATTTTGGGGACCCTGGAGCTAGACTGTACTCCACTGTGAGATGGGTCTCATGAGAGCAGAGGGGCAGAATCTCCCCCTCGGCCTCCTGCCCATGCTGCTTTTGATTTAGCCCAAGACCTGTTTGGCTTTCTGGGCTGCAAGTGCACTCAATCTCGCTGTTCATGTCACTGACAAAGATGTTAAACCACTCCCAATATCTGGTGTTCCCCTAGGAACACCACTCATCACTGGTCTCCACTTGGATCTTGAACCATTGATCGCGACACTTTGAGTGTGGCCATCCAGCCAGTTCCTTATCCACTGAATGGATAATCTGCCAGATCCATGTATCTCCAGTTTAGAAACAAGGACGTCATGCCAGGCAGTGTCAAGTGCTTTGCCCAAATCCAGGTAGGTGTTGGCAGTTGCTCTTCCCTCATTCACCATCTCTGAACTCCGTCATAGAAGGCCACCAAATGTGTCAGGCACAGTTTGCCCTTAGTGAAGCCATGTTGGCTTTCACCAAACACCTCCTCATTTTTTGTGTGCCTTAGCACAACTGCCAGGAGGATCAGCTTTATGNAGCACAACTGCCAGGAGGATCAGGTTTATGAACTTGTCAGTAAGACTGACTAGCCTGCAGTTACCTAGGTCTTTTTAAAAATGAGGTTTGTATTTCCCCTTTTCCAATCAGTGGGAGTTTCACTGAACTTCCATGACTTCTCAAATATGATGGAAACTGCCTTAGCAACTTCATCCACCAGTTTTCTACCCACAGATGCCTCTCATCAAGTCCCCTGGACTCATGCGCCTTCAGCTTCCTGTGATAGTCTCAAATGTGATCTCCTATGGTGGGCAGATTTTCGTTCTCCCAATCCCTGCCTTTGCCTTCTGTGACTCAGGTGGTGTGGCTGGAGAGCTTGCCGGTGAGGAATGAGGCAAAAAAGTCATTAAGCACCTCAGCCTTCTCCACATCCCAGGTAACTAGGTCTCCTGTTTCCTTCCTGAGAGGGCCCACATTCCATAGTCTTCCTGATATCACTGATGTACCTACAGAAGCTTCTTGGTATACCCTTGACATCCCAGGCCAGATTTAATTCTATCAGAGCTTTAGCTTTCCTAACCTGATCCCTGGCTGCTTTGAGAATTTCTCTGTATTCCTCTCATGCTACCTGTCCTTGCTTCACCCTCTGTAGGCTTTGTTTCTGTGTTTGAGTTTGTCCAGGAGTTCCTTGTTCATCCACACAGGCCTCCTGGCAGTTTTGCCTGTCTTCCTCCTTGTTGGGATGCATTGCTCCTGAGCTTGGAAGAGGTGATCTTTGAACATCAGCCAGTTTCCTAGGGCTCCTCTTCCCTTTAGGGCTGGTGCTTTACCAAGTAGATCCCTGAAGAGCTCAGAGTCTGCTCTCCTGAAGTCCAGGGCACTGAGCTGGCGCCAGGGCCTCCTCACTGCCCTAAGGATCTCAAACGCCACCATTCCCTGGTCACTGCAGCCCAGGCTTCCCTTGAGCCTCACATTCCTCACCAGCCCCTCATTTGTGAGAGTAAGGTCCAGCACAGCACAGCTCCTCTCCTCAATAGCTCCTCTGTCACTTGGAAGTTATTACTGCATTCCAGGAACTTCCTGGATTGCCTATGCCCTGCTGTGTTGTGCTTCCAACAGGTATTCATGTATCCCGTGGGGGCCAGGATTTGTGAATGTGAGGCTGCTCCTACCTGTCCATTGTTGCAATTTGCTTCCCTGTCAATGAATGCTATGAAGAAAGAATTCATTCTCTCAACATCACACAGAGATTATTTTCTGTTTCTTAAAAATCCATAGGTATAGTGTCTCACAAACAAAAATAATACCAGATTTCTGTTGAAAAAAAGGAATACCACTTTTAAGTTTAATGTCCTAGAATTTTTTAGAGGTGACTGTGTATTATTTTTGTATTATCCATGTAGTTGTATTATTTTGTATTATACATATATTATTTTTACAAAGAGAAAAAGATTGAGACTAGTTTGAAACAACAGTTTGATAATCTGTATTCTTGTCTCAGGAAAATGTGGAAAACAAACTCCTTAATAAACATTTTTATTTTTTGCTAAAGCAGCAAGGAAACCTTTGCAGTCTATGGCTTTTGTTGGTACATGTTGGTACAGAACATTCTATTCACCCACTCTTTAAAGAAAAAAAAGCTCTATGTGAAATAGTGGAAAATAATTTTCCTGAAAAATATGCAGACATTTCCTTGAAGTATAAAGCAGGATCTGTGATGACAAGACAGAATTACATTTCCTTGATCAAATAGTTAACAACAGAAGAATCCAAAGGAGAGTATTCGAAAACAGTGGGAAGAAGATTAGTGGTGATTTGCAAAAGATTAACTGGACACATTTTTAGTAGTTCATTTTCTAATCTGGAGAAAGGGAGCATGTCTGAATTTTCAGATGTACATGTGCAGTTCTGTGCAAATGTGTGTGTCGCAGCTTGCTCAGGGAGTCTCTGGAGGAGGTATATCCTCTTATTAGGATGTCCTTTTTGAAGCACTTAACGTGGAAAACAAAGAAAAGCACAATTGAAGTGTTACAGTCAGTAACACGCCTCTTTAGGGTTCCAGTCATCAAAACTGTGCTGTGCATGCATTTGTTACTTATTTATTCAGACAAAAATAGTATATCCTCATGATTCTCTGTAAATAAAATGAGTTAGTTCATTGCAGAATATCATATGCATCTAATGGGGCATATTATCAGTGTAATGTCTTCAATGTATCAGGGAACCAAAGGACAAGAACAAAACTACAGACATCACCAATTCCACGGAGGTACATTAATATCTCTCAGCAGGTGTAAGTTACATAAAGATCCATTCATGTAATTACATGGCATATAGAAAATTAGGCTGCCAGGCTATGCCAACATTTCTACAGTGTCTAATGCTGTCTAATACTAACACTTTTCCATTACAAAATGTTGTGTTTCAGTTCCCTTCTCTTGCCATCTTACTGTATTTCAACCAAGGATCCAAAAGCTATGGGGTGCATATATAGGCTCTGGCTTCATGTGAGAATCAAGTTTATAAGATCTCGGCTGGATTTGAAGAAATTTAATAATTTTCTTTAGCAAGAGACCTTTCTGTGGTTGCTTGCAGGGTTTTTTTAGTACTTCTGAAGGCACAGAATGTGGATGGATGGCCTCTTAGGCTTCTCCTGTGGTCAGCGAGTAAAGAAATGGTTCTTTGGGAAATGACTGATTTTCTGGAAATGATGTTTGAGGCAGATGAAATACACTGCCCTCTGAATGTCTCTCCTTCTTTATTGACTGCAGAGAGACAGGCTTGGGCTGGGTACCTGGCCAACACAGCTAGTCAGTGTGGGATGAGGTGGATCCCATCTCACAAGTAAGTTTTTAAGGTGCTCTGAAGCCAGAAGGTGCCAGGGCATCACCAGCTGGATCCTCTCCACAGCCCTCGTGCCCTGTCCTCTGCAACCAGAGACAGAGGGGTGCCAGGGGTTTAGTGACTGCTGGCTCTTGGAGCAACAGCTCATGTGTTTATGTAATAGAAGCACAGATCCATTACATATAACTCTGAGCAATTAAGAACAACAGTAATAATTCAGGAATCAGTAATAATGTAGCATTGGATTTCTAGCTAGCTCTGATCAGCCCAAATTTCAAGACATTTTAAATAGTCAGGTATTTGAAATGCCATGCAATCTGTGGTAAGTGCAATTAGGTTAAGTTCTCTAGCCCATTTTCAGTGTAAGTAATTGCTTTAGCCTAACCAAGTTTCCCTAGCAGTGTTTTTTGCCTCCTGCCTCACGTTGCTGTGATGCAGAGGTGACAGCACTAAGTTGCCCCTGGACCTCTGTGCTATCCAGACCAAGCTCCCTTGCCCATAAGGCCACAGGCATAGCCAAACCAGCCTGCCTGGGGGTACCTGGAAAGATCAGAGTGAGGACAGAGTGCAAAGGTCTGATGTCATCACAGGAAGCATTTCCTCTATTAAAGTCTCTTTGCAATAATACATTTTTTTATGACTCTGTTCATTTATCCCAAGCACAAGTACAAGCTGAGTGACCTGGAAAAAGAGATGGGTTTTAGAGGAAATGTTACATGGAGTAAGATGTTAAGCTTTAGCTACATGGTTATATACTTTCACAGTGGTATCCTGGGTACCCCTCCTTCATGGGTCTCAGCTGCCTGCCTGGACTGTCTTGCTCAGCTCTACTATGTTCAGGCATTAGAACAGGGTCTTGAGAGCATTTCTGTGTTTTAAATATCTTGGGTACCTGGGCCATTGTGTTTATCTGAACAGCACTATATTAAATGGAGCTATTCTAGAATCTCATCAATATTTCATATAGACTGTGGTGCACAGCGTTTGCATTCCTCTATTAATGTATCCTTTTTGTGATGTTGACCTTCTTTCTTTAATCTTCTCTATTGCCTTATTAGAATCCTTCCTAGGCCATGGTAAAAATCAGTTTATAGGGTTAGGGACTCTGTGTGCTCCATATTTGAAATTTATCTCCTTGTATATAGCACATGGCATTTATAATATGAAATAGATCTACAGTATATTAATGAGTACACTGTAGATATGTGGATGCTTATTTTGGTGTTCCTCAGCTTTAAAGTAGGATGACATAAGGTCACTGCGCAAGCAAGGAGCACAAGGTCTTGGTAAGGAGCTTCTCTAAAAGTGGTCAGATGAAATAGCTTAGGTCAGAGCAGTGCAAAATCCATGCTTTGCACTCAGTTCCATGACAAGTTGTTTTTCCAAGCTGGAGATCAAAAGGCAGCACTGAGCCAAAAGTTTTGCCCTGCAGAAAGTGGGGCAGGAGGAAGTCACCAGTGCCTGCATGTTGCCACAGGCTGATGCAAAGCCTCATGACCTGACGTGTGTTCTGGAAGCAGGGAAAGGAAAAATTGCTCCTACTGAGGGCCTTCAGAAGGATAACAAACATAGGCAGGACTGTATGGATATATGTGTTCTCTGTAGTAAATTGATTTCTAACCAACCAAACCATAATCAGACATTTGAATAATTCAGTGTCACAACAGACATGGATATGTGAAAGAGTAAGTGGATGTCACATGCCAAACACGGTGGAAAAATCATCCTTTTGCTTCAAAGAGGCTCGTGCAGGAGACAGCAAAAGGATCTAACTCCTACAGAGAGACTATGGTATATAGAGCAATCTTAAAATCTGGCATTTTGTTTTGAAGTGTAGTCAAATAGCACTGGAGAAATGTCAAGACTGTTTTGACACTGGTTTAGCTGTTATTTCCTCCTTAGGTGAGCTGTGGGTGTTGGGCATCTTTGGGTATTGATCATTGGCTCTCTATTAGACTTGCTGGGTTTTTACATCTATGACTAGGAGAAATTCTAGTCACATATACTGAAGCTTGTCTTCTCAGATATTTTGCTCTTAACACAAGATAGAAAATAAAATTAGTTAAAGATAAAAATAGTTGAAAATAAAGTCAACTGGAGGCATATGCTTACTAAAACCCAAGCATACTTCTGTAGCGTGAGGTGGTAAAATCCAGTAGCTATGATTTTCCAAATTTCTTGAGAAAAGCACTCAAGTTCATGCTGAGAAGTTGGTAATAATTCCCATATACCATAAAGGGCTAGAAATTGATGCTTTTATGATATTTTGTATAAGTTTAAATTAGAGTTGTCCAACACAGAAAAATAATGGACTGCTGCCTTTTGAAAGCAAAAAATAACTGATAACATAAATATTATTTCTATCACCAAAATTCTAGCTTAGAGTTTAGTGAGGTACCACATCCCCCAGTTGAAATCCTGTAAAAGTTATTTGGCTGCATCAGCACACAGTGTTATTTGCAGCTAGAGACTACTGGGTGCTGGATTGTTCTTACCTTCTTTTCCTCTGGCTACATGGGCTGATAAGGACTCTTCTTGGGGAAGTTCTGTTATGAGAGGCACAGGTAGGGCAGGGAGTTTGTCATTTCTGCTATGCTTTCGCAGAAGTTTGGACATCTTTCACAACATAAACCTGCAAACCTCACACATTTGGGAGAAAAATGGCTTTGTGATGGTTGGGACACAACATTTCACTGCTGCTGTATGTGGTTTCTTCTTGTATGATGGGGATGACCCTTATCTTCCCTGAAGTACTACTGCTCCCTTTTTGTTGTCTGATGATGATTGTTCCCTACTCCTAAAGAGACTTTTAAAACAATAACTTTTCCAAGAAAATATCAATCCATGCAAGCTCATTGGTGAATTATTGTTAAATATTAACATAATAGAAAAGTAGCAAGAAAGAAAAATTACTGATTCAGTTTTATCCTGTGCCACACAGACTCGGTCTGATATTGCTCCTAGCACCCCTGCAAGGCTCAGAGAAAAATGTTTGAGCTATACCCTCGGGTACAGATCCTTTGAGGCAAAAAAGCCAGCGAAAAACTGCCATATTCAAAGTTAAAGTCCTAAAAATATTCATGGTATCCTGTCTCCCCATCAAAACCTACAGGAATCCCTTAGGAAATGACAACATGCAGTAGCATTTAGAGATGATGGGGATGATATAGATGTGTGTGTGTGTATGTATAGTCTTTAAAAAGCTGGTGATTATATAAATATAGAGACTTAGAGGCATAGAGATAAATAGATATAGAAATATAGAGATGTAGAGAAATCATCTGATGCCACTAAATCAATGAACATGGAGAGAAGAGCACTTGGCTGAAGCTGAACCCTGACAAGTTTCAGGTGATACTGCTCAGAAAGAGATGTCTTTGTAGACCAAAGGCCTTTTCCAAGATTCTGTCAAGGACATCAAGCCCTCATTTGGACAACAGGTGCAATACCATTGGTTTCTGTCTGTTTCTGCACAGTGAGTGGGTGATGAGGTTGAGCAACTTTAAAATAAAGTGCCTTCTTGAATCTCTTCTTTGCTGGTAATCTTGACAAGCACGTGGCCATGGCATTTGTCTCCTCCATGCTGGCACAAAGTAATTTCCTGAAGCCAAAGCTGCCCCAAAGGCTGCCTCAAGGTGGGAGCCTGGCTGCCCACTCTCCTGTGGCTATTGTGAGCTTCCCAACCTGGCTCCAGTCTTGGCCAACATCAAGGAAGATGCCTTGGCTTCAGTTTTCAAATCAGTTAATGAATGTATCAATGCCCAGCTGCGCCGAAATTAGTGATGGCAGCTCTGACCCTGGGGGATGGCAGAGGGGAAAGGACAAGAGTGGCAATGTGGAAAAGGCCCCAGCCTTGTGGAAGAGCATTTGCCACTGGAGCAGCACCTCAGCACTGGGAGCTGAGCCTGTTAGAAAGCTGTCCTCCGAGGGAAAGCCTCTGCTCCAGCTGTGGTGCTAATTAACAAAAAGTCCTATTTAGTCTTCATATCATTTCACTTCTCTCAGAATGAAATCGAACAAAATCACCAAAGTAGCTCTCTTGGGCAAAGATCTGACTTTATAACAAGCATGAGACTACCCAAAGTCCACCAGGGAATTTGCTATTGATTTTGCATGAACAACTTTCATATTTTATAGCAGTGACAGAAGAAAGCTCTAAGAGAGGAGAAATTGAGAAATTCATGGCTGCCTTTAAAGGACAATAAAGGGAAAAGGACCAGTTTACAGAGAGTTGAATGAACGTAAGTTCATTTTCAGTAGCCACAATCTTGAGTGTTAGCAGCAGCATCTTGGGGGTCAACCCTCTATGCTACACACACAGATCCACTCCACACTCCTCCTATGTTTGTTAGGGATATTATAGGGGATATTAGGGAACATCAATCATGCTACCTGCAGCACTTCATTAAATTCATTCAGAAAATGTGTTGAGAAACCCACACCCTTTCCTAGGAATTTTTTAGGCTGGAAATGGAAGATAATCCTAAAGGAGCAACTCAGAGTGATGGCCAGTGTTTCTGCTGTCTCTACCACTGACACAACACTGACACCTGGAACCATCAAAGAGCCTGTACAGATAAATATTCAGTGTTTCCCTTCACTCCACATTTCTTGTTCTGCTTTTACCAGGCTGTTTGTTTCCTAGTTGACCCTTCTGACATTCCTGCTAAATCAGACAGCTCCTCTTGGAAGGACAAAAGAAAGAAAAACATACAGAAATGTGAGGCTGAAGCTGTGATACAGGACTTAGTGTACCAAGAATTGCCAAAATAAATCCTGCACTCAGCAAAAGCCTTGTCCCATAGTAGTGCCAGTCACATACTTCAAGACCTGATTTTTCTGTGTCAGGACAGGTATTTTAGCATTTCCCTTCAAAAGTAGATTCTCAACCTCAAATTAATTTAGAGTGGAATGGAATCACCACACTGTAGATGAATTGAGATGCCTTGAGAATTTGGGCAGTATAGACACAATAAATAAAATAAAAAGGTTTCTTCACCAAATTCTTCCCAGCAACCTTCACTTGATGGCAAATCCCAGGCAACCAGAAACAGCTAATAGAAAAGCAGTTTTAAGTCTCACTGAGGACTGAAATTAGTGGTAGAGTCAGGGCAAAATCAGGGCAACCTGGACTTGCCAGTGCTTTTGCAGGGATTTGCAGTGCTGTTCTTCCCAGCAGCTCCTGGGCCTGTCTCTTATCACAGGCCACTTTGGGCTATTTTCACCCTTTGAGTAGGGAAGGAACAGAGACCTCTCAGCTGCCAGCAAGGTCACTATGGCTCAGGTGCTGGTGCTCTCATGGACATAAGAAGCAAGGCTATCTGGCAGTGCTATATTGCATGAGGTAAATAAGCTTCTTCAGCTCAATACCACATGCCAGAACCACAA
Source organism: Illadopsis cleaveri (assembly GCA_013399915.1). Taxonomy (NCBI): domain Eukaryota; kingdom Metazoa; phylum Chordata; class Aves; order Passeriformes; family Timaliidae; genus Illadopsis; species Illadopsis cleaveri. The sequence continues at coordinate 297,985 of VXBB01014842.1, forward strand.
CCTACCTTATCTTGGGTATCATTTGTTTCCTAGTGAAATCCAGAGAGCTGGGAAGAAATGCCATTTTTTCCCATTAGTACCACAATCCCACATTTTCACCCATTTGGATTCATTCGCCCTCATGACAATAGATTTTTGTTTTCCATTAGTTTTGACCAGAAATAACAAAACCCTGCCTGTACAGGGGGCTTCATTTGTCTAATGCTGAGAATTTGGGGATTAAAGCACTCCCAATTCAGACATGACAAAAAGTAAGCTGGAAATGCTGTCTACAACAAGGCGTTACATGTGGCAAAATGTCCCTTCAGTTCCTGTGGTACTCCTGTGTGTGACCCCAACCCTGCTCCATCCTTCAGCGTGGGCCTGTGCTCCACTTGGCTCTGCTGGGGAGCAGATGAATAATTCAGGAGCCACTGAGCTGTGCCATGCACCACCAGGACAATTGTCTCTGCTCCACTCAAGCTGCTGACAGAGTTGCCAGCCCTCACTAAATCCCCTGGAAGAGCACTTGAAGGTAGTCTGACAGAGAAATGTGGATACTTATGTCTCTCCTAATGGTGTTCTTACAGAAAATACAACTCCTCCTATGGGGCAGGAGTCATCAAAAACATTTGAAATCTACATATTTTTGAAAGAAATCACAGAATCCCATGTGTCAGCTGGAGGAGTCTGAAAAAGTATATTTTTCTTTGTGTGGTTCATAGTAAGTGATAACATTGCCTGTGTTGTTACATCTTCTTATTAAATAAATGTTAGTTTCATTTGCTTGCTAGATTTAATTCACCCTACCTGTCATATTTCTACAGCTTTTTGCTGGTTGTTAGTACTGTGGTAGTGCCTGCAACAACACCTGATTTGTACATCAAAGGTTAATGTTCCCATTGCAGTTCACTTTGCATTGCAGAGGTTTATTCAGGGAAGATGTTTTCCATGTCTTGATAGAGCAAATTAATGGTAAAAATTATAAAAAATTGTCAAATTACGGTTCTGAATATTAAGAATCAAAAGTAAAAGATGCATAAGAAGCAACATTGTGGTAATTTCAATGAGCAGAGTGCTGCTTCCTAAAGTGCACTTCTCACATAACAGCAAAAGGATTTGTGTGGGTGCATTCTAACTCTACAGTGTGCCCAAGGTACAGCAATAATTTTATTCTCTAAGCATCCCGGATTGACTAGCATGGCTTTTTAAAACATACTTCAGATAGGGAGGGTTTCATTAACCCTTCAGAAGATACGAAATGTAGATTCATAAAAGCCTATTTAAAACATAAGGAACAAGTATGACTCACTGGAAGCTTGTTTTATGTTCCTGAATGAAATACTTACACAGCCAATGGTTCTGTTATTTACAGATTGTGTCACAATATCATTTTCTCATTTTCATGAACGAAGAAACAGCATGATTATTTCCTTTATCTTTTCTTCAGCAATATTGAATGTTATCACAGGAAGGATGACTTACATCATTAAGCTTTCTGTGGTAATTAATTCACTGAGTTTCTGTGTTGCTCTACACAGTGGAGACAGGCATGGTTGCACCAAATAGGCAAAATAAAAATATTAAGTGAATCTTACATTCTTCTTTGGTGTGAATATAAATGTATTGAGTGTGTGTGTTAAATTCTACAGCTCAGCTCATTGCTGCCTCCCTGCATCTGGGCTTTTGCATCTGTTATATAACAGACCAAAGGTATCCTCTCTCATCCTCTCTCTTGCACACAGAACCATGGTAAGCATCACATAAATGCCTGCATTTCACAATGGTGACATAACTTGTCCTTATACTCCCCATATGGATGTCAGAAAACACCATGCACGTAAATGACTACGATGTTTCCATAGAAACTAATGTACTTCAGGCAGAAAAATGAAATGAGATTTATAAAATTCATTTTAAAAAGCACAAAAGTTAAAAAAAAAAAGACATCAAATCTTCTTATGTTTTTTTGTCAAAATGCTCAGAAAGTGTTCAATCCAGTCTTTTATATAATATCTTTTAGAAATCATTATTGGTCAATGTAATGACACTGTCCTGGACAGCTAAACTGTTAGCTTAAGTATTTTGCTGTGTTTTCTCTGCCTCCAGTAAAGTAATGCTGACAGTGTTTTGCTTCCTGGCATCTTTGCAGATGAGCATAGTACAGAGATGCCTGTGAGACTCCTGTGTGCCCCACACATGTCCTTTGAGAGCCTGACATATTTTCTTCCAGAGGGCTAAACTTCACGCTTCAGCTTATGGGTGGCTGGTTGCTAAACAAAAAAGCAGAATCAGCTAAGGAGGAGGCACTGCTACAGCCTTTCCTTTATGAATTTTACGGGAAAAATTTGAGAGGCAGAGCAGGCACCACCTCTCTACTATCCAGAGCAAATTCAGTGCCTGGAGTTTCAGCAGCTGAACCAAACAGAGACATTTTCCAGCTGAGCTCTGATGACCGTGGAGCTGGGATGGCAGTAACCCTGCAGCCACATGGCTTCTGGCACTGATAGCATATCCCATCCATTCCCATGTTCACCAACTCCTGTTTCAGCATGGGCTCACCCTGGGTCAGAAATATTTCACAGTGACAGAAGAGCAGCTTCCCCCTGTTCAGCACCAGGCTGCAGCTCCTTAGTAACTACAGGCTGGCTGTCTCAGCTCCCAGTTGAGCTGAATTAGCACTGCTGGTGGGGCTGGTGCTGCCTCCTCTGAATTTGTAAGACCTGCAAAAGTGGATATGTGGCTCTGAAGGGTTAATGTGACAGAAGGAGAAATAGTTTGTGGCATTTTTCTGTGCTCATGTTCTTTGAGGGACAGGGAACAGTTTTTTTTCTCCTGGCACGTCATCAAAACAGGTTTTCCAGCTCTGCTTCGAGTCCGATACAGACATAAGACAGATGTTGCTATTCATTTTTCAGTAATTTTCCTATCCAATCCTCTTGGTGTTGACTCTATGACTCCTGCATAATTCAGGTTGCTTACAGTGGTTTGATGTTCTCTTTGAATTTCTTCTTGTTTGTTTGCCCTCGCCTCTGCCAGTGACTAACATCACAATACTTTACCACTAGGCTGGGGATTGCTACACCCACACATCAGCAGCACATTCCCAGGGCTTCTCTGCAGTCCCAGCTCTGGTGAGGAAGCCCTAAATCCTCTGGGTCTTCAGTGAGGCATGCTGGAATCTCCAAAGAGCAACATTGCTAACAAAACCTAAAGGAAAGTCTCAGTGTACTGTTATCAGTAAGGCTGTTTTTTTGCAGACCTTGACCCGTTAAGGATGAGGGGTTTGCATCATTTAATAAGTGATACCACTGCTTAGAAGTGTGTGTCTCAGCTGGTTTTGGAAGGAAAAGTAACTAATTGCATGGTTGTGTGGTGACGAAGTGTCTAGGAGGCTGGGCTAGTGGACAATAGAAACTTTCATGAATTAGTCATCTCTTTAAACTCTTTCAGGTTCACCACAAGGAAAAACAGCTTTGCCTGTCAGCTGACAAGTGCAGCTCACTTTCTAACACAGCACAACTACAAAAATCACAGCTGTCACCCTCTCTTGGTGGGCTCAGCAGTGAGACACTTGACAGAGAGAGTTATTGCCTCATTTTGTCAGTGGTCGTTCCAGGTGAGGACTGAAACACACATGAATTCATAGTAAAAAGCCAACAGCCAGTTACATGAGAGCTGGATCCATCCATCAAGGATGTAGGCACTGAAACGTGTAATCTAAGAAGCTCTGGTGTCTCCAGTGTCTTCTGAACCCTGTTTTAGGTGCCAAGATTGCCAGCACCTCAGTAGCAAACCCTCTGGATGCACTCGCCCTGGTCTGCTCCGTGAAGGCAACTGAGGTGCCACAGAGGTATTCCTGCTTTCAGGCTAAGGGGCAGTATTGCAGCACCAGCCCTGATGTGTCTTAACCCTCCCATGGAGTCAATCAAAGGCATAAATAAAAATTCAAAAATATCATCCTCCAAGTCAATCTGCACATTGACACAAATGATTTGTTGTCTTAACTTTACATCCTTAATCCCTAACAGTGCTAGAAAGAACTCAAATAAGAGCTTCTTTCTCCTTTAGTTAGCTGCTTTCGACAGGTGCTCTTTTGTAGATGTACAAAAAGGCTTCAGAATACACTGGGTGTTGATTCACAGAATCATAGAATTGTTGAGTTTGGAAGGGACTTTAAAGATCATCTACTTAGTGGTTGGAACTATACGATCTCTGAGACCCCTTTCAACCTAAACCATTTAGTGATTCTCTTCCTATAACCTACACTAAAAACTATCCCAAAATCCCCATATGCAAAAAACCATACACATATTAAAAAAAAAAAAGCCAATCAAAACAAAACAGAGAAGAGGCAGGATTAACAGCTAGGACAGAACAGAGATCTTTCAAAAGGAGCATCTGTGCTCAATGAATGTCAGATCTGTCAGCAGAACTGACAAGATAAAATGCTTGCCCTGTATTTAATTAAATTTCACAGGTCCTAATAAACACATAAAATCATACAAAGGTGTGTTTCAGTAGCAGAACTTACAATTCTATTACAATGTATTATTACTGCAGCAGGAGAGTAGCTTATCTTTAAATAGCATCTGACTGGAAAATAGGCAGATTGGGCACTACCTTTTGGCAAACAGACTAATTCTGCCGTTTTACTTGCAGTGCATAGTTAGAAGCCCTCAACAGTATTCTGTTCTACTGCAGAGGTTGCAGAGCTGAGCTCTTGGAGACGAGAAATTTCATGCATTTTTCTGCTGGTTTAGAGAAAGACTTTGATGGCTCTGTTCATGCTGAGTAGCAGCACAGAGCTGCACGTGGTCTCAGCAAGGATAATATGCCAGCTTGCGTGGTAAGGTATCTCATCCCAGCCTCATCTCGTGACAAGACACAGCACTGCCTGCAGAGGGTAATGAACCTGCTTTCATAAACAACAGTAGTTGTCTGCTGGTGATTCATACTGTAAAACCTGCCTGGCTCTTGCTGAGGTCTTAATCCTAGTTACTTGCTTGTATGCAGTCATATTATAATTATGTCTCTCCACTGCATTCAACAAACTTGTTAACAGCTGTCTACATCCTTCAGTTGGGATTAATTCCCTTTATGTGATTTCCTTGTAAGCATCCCTTTTACTGTGCTCTCTTGGCTGCCTTTACTCATGTGCATCTGCTAACATGGCAGGATGCTGCTTCCAGATCCTTGCTCCTGCAGCGGTGCTGTGAGAAGTATGGGTTATGCAAGTAGCCTGTTTAACACTGTCTCATAAGTGAAAAGGTCTTCCCCTGTGTCATCTCCGAGGAATTTGCAACTAGTCTCTCTTAATGCTTTGTTCATACTGCAAAACCATTGTGCTGTTCCTACAACAGCCAGTGTTGTCTGGGCCAGATGGGCTTTGCTCAGTTGGAAAAGGTCTGAGGTGATTCAGATCTAAACAGCCTGGAGATCCCACATCAGGGGAGTAAGGATGTAGAAGTTCAAGTGTTTCCTCTGTCCAATATGTACTAAGCCCTTGTTTCCGTATTCCTGTGCCTGCTGAAAAGTCAGGAGAGTAGTTTTGAAGTGGTTCTTGTTTTGCAAACTTATGTCTGAGTCAATACACCATTAGTTTGTCTTAATTTCCAAGGCAGCAAGCTGAAAGTGAATTATGTTAGGCAGATTTTTCCAGGAAGCTTACTTTTTCTGAGTAAAGAGTAGGCAGTTCATAAACATAATAATATACTTCTTAGCAGAAAAGAAGGTAAAAATAAATGAAGTCAAAAGACCTTCTGGTGATGAATATCTTCTTACTCATTGAACCATAAAAATCACTTGAGCTGGACAAGAGCTTGCATTCCTTCTATGTAAATATCATGCTGGGGTAGGGTGGTAATACTTTTTGACCAAACTAAACAGCAGAATCAGAAGTGCTTTCTTGAGAAAGAAAACATCTTCAGTTGTACAACCTGCCTTGAAACTCAATATGTTACAGTGCTTGCTGTCACGAAGGTAAAGAAAAACAATCACACATGTGAAGCTTCGTTAAAGTGGCTCTTCAAAGTACAAAGCATAGGCTAAAAAAGAAAGGTTTGTGCACAGAAAGATCATAATATACTAGTGCATTCAGTCAAATATACAAGACCTAGAAAATGTGCCCCTTTTTGTTCACCAAAAAGGGAATATTTCAATAGAAGAAAAGCTACAATTCAGCTGCCAAAAGTCCAACAGTCCGTGCTAAAAGTCTTTGACACAGTCTGCAATACATGGGACTGTGTGCTGCATGAACAGCTAATTGGGGTGTTTGAAGATGTTAGGAGGAAGCAACAATAAAAAAAAAATCCACATAGGAAAGAAACTGGGGTGTTGCAGTCTGTGTTTCTTCAGTAGAGCTCACATGCATGGTTATAAGAAATTCCCTCTCATTTCTCAGTTCAGAATATGAAGAACTATTTGAAACTCCTCCCCACTTCCCTATGCCATGCAGGAGAGGTGTGCAGAGCCCCTGGGGTTGATCAATAATGACACAGAAGGGCACAGAGCAACCAGCTAAGTGGTTAAGACTTATTCCTTGTGAGTACAGCTAGGCTGGCACTGCTCTGTTACTTCTAGAGCTTGTTCAGTTGGTATTAGCAGGTCTTACCTTTGTTATCTGTGTTATCTACAACACAGCACAGCTACCCCTTGGAAGAGGGCACATCTGGAGCACTGCATGCAGCTCTGGAGCCCTCAGCACAGGAAAGACAGGGACCTGTGGGAGCAGATCCGGAGGAGGGCCACAAAGGTGCTCAGAGAGCTGGAGCACCTCTCCCGTGAACACAGGGACTTGAGAGAGTTGTAGTTGTTCATCCTGGAAAAAAGAAGGCTCTTCTAGACTTTCTAGCAGCCTCCCAGTATTTGATGGGGCTCATAAGAAAGATGGGGATAGTTTTCAACTAGGCTTGTTGTGACAGGACAAGGGGTATGTGGTTTTAAACTAAAGGAGGACAGATTCAAACTAGATATTAGAAAGAAATTTTTCCCATAAGGATGGCCAGGTACTGGAACACACTGCACAGGAGCACCTCCCTGTCACTGGAGGTGTTCAAAGTCACGTTGGATGGGGCTTTGGGCAACATGATCTAACTGAAGATGTTCCTGCTCACTGCAGGGAACTTGAGCTAGATGGCCTTTAAAGGTCCCTTCCAACCCAAACTATTCTATGATTTTATGAAATAAATCAATCCCAATGAAAAACCCCGAACACTGCTATCTCTATTGTGACACCTTTTCACCACTGCTGATTCCCAGAGTGGCCATGTTCAGGAAAGTATGTTGAAAGGGAAGCAGAGTCACTGCCCTGCCTAAGGAAAGGAGAAAATGCAGTGAAATGGAGCTGGAGAGAGAGAAGAGGTGGGCATAAATGAGGGTTAGTGGAAAGAGGGGAACATGTCAGTGTAAATGTTCCTAGGAATGCCTGGAATCTTGACTGCTGGTGAATAAATCTCAATAGAGCTGACAGCTGCAGGGAAGCTTGGAGAGTTGGTCTAAGGTATGAAATGAGACATAAAAAAGGGGAGTTTTTCAAATTGCCATCTCTATGCTGCTGTCTTATCACCAGTTCTGACACAAATATCATCGAGGAAAGATTTATAGCATGCACTCCTTTTAGTTATTTTTATAATTGGATGCTAAATATATATAGAGCTCATCTTTCAGATATTTGAAGTCCTTCCAAATCAGGTAGGACTTTGGAACTAAAGGTTTCAGCAGCCTGCCCAAACATGCATCCCTCCCCCTTAATGCTGGACTTCAAATACTTCAGCCTCAGTCCACAGCTGAACTGGTCCTGGGAAAACTGCAGGTGTTGACTTCATTTCCTTGGGGTAGTTTATTAGGTTCTTTACATTCAGACTTAAGATGAAGATCAAAGTTGTATCCACATCATGAAACTTATTAGTATCCATTACAGACAGAAGATTGGTTTGGTCACAACTTGCCTGGCCCAGATTGCAATCAGCCATGAAATCAACTGCCTTCACTATCCAGAACAGCATCATATTGGACTGGGTGGAGCCTTGAACTGTGCTGAGCATTCTGTCACTCAGGAATCCAAATGCCCGTCCCCAGGAAGCAAGAGCCCGTCTACATCATCCACAGGAGGTGCTCCCCTGCATGAGGAGAAATAATGTAATTGCAAACTGTGAAATGCACAGACTGAAGCAAACCTTGTGATTAATAGAAGAAGATAGCAAAAGAGAAGGAGAAAAGATGAAGAACAAGGCCTTGTTAACAAGACTAATAAATGAGATCACACTGTGTTGTCCTGGGGGAGAAGCAAGGGGAATGGCACATAGAACCAGTACAGACAAGGCAGTGGATCTGAGTGGAAATAAAGAGCCACGCCACTGGTGAGCATCTGAAAAGGTCAGCAGAAAGGTTGGCCTCGCTGTGCCTTTGAAAGAATTTGAGTTTAAGAGCTCAGTCCAAAAAGGTGCCGTACTCTAGAGCCAACCTTTCATGGCACCCTTCCCTGGGGCCTCCCTCTTACAATAAACTGCAGAGGGCTTTTTACTAACTCAGCTTTGTTTGACCAGCAAGGCAAACTGGAGCTCAGCAGTGCCTTTTGTCCTGCAGTGCTGTGAAGGTACACCTGCTCCAAGGGGAGCATTTTAGAAATTCAGCAGATAATGAATGGCCCCATATAATCACCCAATCAGCACTAGGACAAGCAAGGATTCCAGGGCTGAGGGCTTGCTATTGCAAGCAGATGTCTCACCTAAGAGAAAGACCCTTGGATCAGATGGTCATATTGTCTCCATGGGAAAATCATGATTGCTTTGACAAAATGTGAATAAAGAGAGGAGATGGAAAATAATCACCCTTCTCTCATTATCTGTGATATTTCTTTCATCTTTTTCCCCATTAGCTTATTGAATAATTTCAAATGTGCCCTTGTTTCTTTGCCCCTAGCTCTTCATTTTCTGTCTCCAAATCATCTTTCAGGCATTTAAAAGCTTTTCCTCCTCCTCTCTTATTTTGTCATCAATTAGATTTTTTTTCTCTCTGAGAAATCTGAGTCCTAGAGACCCAGCAGGAGTTATCTGGCACAGCTTTATTGGTGGGAATGGAGCTCTGCCAATTTTTTCCAGACAAGGAACTGGCTCAAAGATTTTAGAAGTTCTTGCCTTACTGATGCCTTTTACTTGCTCTTGCTGTGCAAACTGATATCTTCAGATGCTGGTTTATAGAGGAGGCACTGACAACCCAAAGAGGCAAGGCAAGAAGGTGATACAGCTATAGGTGTCTGCATGCATGTTTCCGGTCAAGTAGAATCAGAGGATAGAACTTCCTAGATCTCACCCTACTGATTTTTAGTCTGCCCCAAAATGCCCTCTGGTGCCTGTGAGGGGTCTGCTTTCTGCCTTCAGCTGCAAGCTGGAGTTCAGTCCCACTGCACTCACTGCTGTGCAGTGGGTGAAAACTCTTGACCCACATATTAATCATCTGAATCAATGCATGAAGTCATTGTCAGAGATGAGTTATCTACAACAAGCAATGCAAATCTATGGAATAAATTCTGTCTATTTTTGTATTTGCTCTTTGTCCTCCACTATCTCCTCGCAGTCCTCTAGAAGATGGGAGTTTTCTCAAATGTATTAATTTTGGAGATGTCTTTCCTTGGAGATCAGCTAAAGAAATATCTTTGGGAATGTGCACAATTTGTTATTCATAAGTCACGCTCTGTTGCTTACTCATGTCCCTGCTTCTCTGTTCCCGGATGGAAGCATTATGTAACATCTGTGCTCCACATAAGGGCAGTACAGGCTCCACATGTACATCTAGGCATATATACATATATATCTGTGTGTATTATCCAATACTTATAGACATAAACCAGTCTAAATCATGTAATTTCTTCTTTTAGCAGTGCATTGCTCAGATCTGTGGAGAAGCTATTGCAGACCAAAAGGTCTGGAAATGTGAGCCTGCACAAGGTAGTCCAAACCACTCTGGTATTATTTTTATTCTGTTGGCAGAGTAAGAAAACATAATGTATCTGTTGAGTGCAATGTTGAGAATCAGTATGTGGTACAAGAAACAACAAACTCCTGTCTTGCAAGAGATTTGTGGCCTCCTGTTCAATCCACAGCTTCAGCCAGGGAAATCCAAAGACTTCTGCCACCCATAGCAGCAGGTTAGAGTCAAATGAGACTCAAAGTCTATCTAGAAGTCACTGTAATTTTAAGGGAGCCATGGCAGCTACCTGGACAGAACAGATAGAGAGCCAGAAAATACACAGCACCTGGCTACAGCTCGCAGGCCAAATTGTAGGATTGCTTTCCTTTTTAAAATAAAAGAATCACTGCTGCCCATATGTCCTTATATGTCAGCCATGTCCAGGCCCTGCTGCTTATCCAGGCCACATTGCTTACCCAGATAATTAAGTCAGATCATGGTTGATTAAGAAGGCAGAATTCCTTCACTTTTCTGTGGCTGAGTGCATACACCCTGGTGAGAACACCACAATTTCCCATGCACAAGGTGAAAAATAAATACACATGAAAAAAGAAACCAAGAATAGAAATAAATAAGCTGGAAAATTAAGCTTCTGTCTTGTAACTCAGATCCAATGGCTTTTACTACAGCTGCTTATATACATGCAGTAACACAGTGCCCCCTACACCTCAGCATATATTTGTTTCAGAATTAGCTGTGCACAAGTGACACCAAAGCAACACCATCATTTGCCAGAACATCTGGTTTCCCCTGCAGAGGTTTCAGATCCAAAAGCTGAGATCTGACAGGTTTTTCATGGTGTGATTGCAGACATGTAAATTGGAGGCAGCCAATTTAATTTTTCTCACAAGCTTTAAGAAATGTAAATCTGGGTCTCTGAAATATTCTAATTACTTCTCCCCTGATGGATCTTTGTGGCTTGAATAACACTAAAATTGCATGACATTCCACCCCCAGAAAATACATAATTCATATCTGCAATCCAGCATCTGTATAAGCCCTGTTCGACTTCAGGGAGAGCATTAATTTCAGAATGAGGGAATCCCTTGTTTCTTTATGGGAGTAAAAATGTAAATTTCCCAAAATGTAAATTTATATCAACTGCAATTTCCATGTTGTTCATCCAGAAGGAAGCAAAGATGGTGCTGGTACTGTGTGCTGCACTAACCTGGTGGTTCATGCATCAAAATATGTTCTGCTTGATCAATGTCATGTTGGCACCTCAGACTGGTTGTGTCACCTCTACTGTCACCAAAACCAACACGGTAGCACTGAGACAGGTGACTGCAGCAGCGGGGCAGCTCATCAGGCATTTGCTGGGTGGGTGACTTGGGCACCAGTGGGAGTGGAGAGCAGAGATGGCATTTCACAGTGGTTAAGTAGAGAGACATTCCCCTTGGCACATTTTGATCAGTACAAATGAAGAGATCTCTCTCAATTGCTTTGGTTTCATAACAATCAGCTCCCATGTTAGGAGCAGAAATATTTCTGGGGCCTGCAACACAGACTGCATTTTCTGGTAGACAGAAATCTGGAGTTTTCCATAAATGCACAAAAGGAACCAGGGAATTAGGCAGAATGCTCTAATAGTGGGTGTGAAGTGTGCATGAGATGCAGACGTGATAAAAGTATATTTGTTCGTATCACTTCGGAGCAGCACCCTCACTTCAACTTTGTATTTATTGTATTCCTTTGAAATGTAGCTGCTTTGTAAGTATAATTAAGAGAGGGTGCTCTGCACTTTGCAAACATGGGGATGCTGCCATGGCAACAGCAGGGGAACGCAGGGAAGCAGCTCTCTCTGATTGATGTAATTACATAGCAAGCATGTATAATGCCTTTAAATACAGTTTACTTTTGCATGAAGGAGGTATATAATGGATATTATAAGTTCTGTGTGTGTATTCTAGAAATGCTCTTTGCATGTGTTGTGAGTTCATTTTTAGGAGACTGCTCACATCAGGAGGGAGCCACCACTGCGTGGCAATAAAGTTGGGAGTGAGGGATATCAGGGGTTTTCACTTCTCCCAGGCTCAAAGTGGGGTTGTTCCCACTTGGTTTATTTCTGTTATATTTCAGGTTTGTATTTCAAAGCCAGGTTTTGTAAAATACAGTTGATTTTACTGCTTTAGGGTTAGAAGATTTGAGCTCTTATGCATGTGTCCAACTTTATTGAAGTTTGGAGCCCTTCTCAGGTTAAAAGAGAATTTTTAGGTAAATAAAATTCCCTGTTGTGACAAGCCTCAGGAAAATTGGTGTGCACAGGCAGCTTCACTGAGTAACTAATTGCCACAAGCATTAATCCTGGCCCTGCATTCCTCAAACATTAACCCTCTATGCCCTCTTCTTTCCAGGGAAGCATTTTCCACATGGAGGGAACAAAGGGCTGAAACCTGAGCTCCCAGGGATGTAACTCAGTAAGGCAAGTGGTGACCAGCCACCACCATCCCTCTGTTTAAATGCATTGTTCAGTACCATTTCAGACAGCTCAGCCAGAAGCCTTCAATAAAGGCATGGAAAGGGAGTTTTATGGGAAGGGAAAGCATAATTTTTTCTTTCAGTGCATTCCTTGGAAGAGAAAATATATGTGACGAGGTAGGGATTGTAGGAAGCTAAGCAATACATAGCTAACACCAGAGGAAAAATGGAATGTAGCTTTAGGGCCAAGGATCCTTTCATGAGGCCAGGAGGCAGGAAAGCTTGGCCCACCTCCTGCCAGTCTATCTCACAAGAGACATGAGCCCCCTTTTGGAGCCTGACATCATCAGGGTAAAGCCACTGGCACTGTGAAGCTCTGCACATGTATATAGTGTGAGATTTTTGAAAACTGAACAGCAGCTTAGAAATCATAGGCAGTATTTTCACAAGTAAAAAGAGAGAAACCCTCTAGAATTGGAAATCTAGAATTGGAAATTGGGATCCACAGAACTCATAGTTGTGGAATGAGAAAATGACATCAGGCTGAGGTGCAGTAGCCCAGGAAGGGGTTTCCCCATGGGTTGTGTGATGTATTAAAAAAGACCATTATTACAAAAGACTATCATTGCATTTGCAATAAGAGTTTTCTCTGGTAGCACCAAGACATTGAACATCACTCTTTTTGGCAACCACATGTTTTTGTTTTAAATATTGTCATTTAAAAGCCTGTCAATACAAACTATTTTTTATTATATTTTTAGACTACCTTTACTAAAACTAAAGAGCCAGATCCTTTGCAGGCATGATTTGAAAGAAATCAATGAATTTGTGGTGACTTCCACCAGCTGAAGACTTGAGGCCCAAAGCACATAGGGTGATGCTCTCAGGTAATCACTTTTATCATCCCCCTCAAATTTTCCTGTCTTGGTGGTCTTAGCACTGAAATTCATATGTCCTATTCTCCTTTTAAATTGTGATTAAATTCTCTTACACTAATTTTTTCTTCCTTTGTCTCATACTGGACAAAGATAGAATAAAAGTTAAAAAAAAAAGTCCACTTGCAGTCCAGTTATTTCAATGAGACAAGAAATCGGAAATTAAATATTAAAAATGGTTCTGAAGCTTTAATTTTTAATTTTAAAAAAATGTAAACATTTGAACTAAAACTTTGCTCAACAACTCTTGTTAATGCTGTCATTTACTTGCACTTTTTCCATTTGTTCATTATTAGCACTCTTAAATGGACAGTTCAGTGGAGTTTCCCATTCAGAACTCTTCTGCATGTACAAATCTGACAGCAAACCCCAAGAAGTAACCAGGAATTTACTTCTGTGAAAGCTCATCAGTGTTCTTGACTGCTAATTACTAGAGCATTTAATGTCTGTAAAGAGAAGGACTTTCCTAAAACCTGGAGAGAAGACTGACTTGTGAGCTTGCATCCCCTACAATGACTCAGAGCCAGACTCTCAACTAAGAGAATTTCATTGTTCATTCCACAGAATATTTCTAAATTACAAATTAGTAAAAGCACTATTCTGTACTCTCAGGCTAGCATACAAGTATGTATTTTTATTGCATTCTCATAATTTCCTTCATAACAGGAAATGAAAGATTAAAGAATTCAGTGTGAGGGGAGCTGAAACTATTGCTGCAATCAATTTTAGCCATATGTTCATTTTTATGTATTTAACCCCCATTTCCCCCTTTTCATTCTCCTTCTTCCATTCTCTTTTATCATCTATTCCATGTTTGCAGCCTGAAACTGCACAAACACCCTCTGGAGCACAGTATATTTTTTGCTAACTTGTTTTTCACTGGAAGGTTTAGAGCAATGGGAGATTAAAATCTTACTGCAGTCTCCAGTTATTACAGTAATATAATTATGAAGAATAGCTGAATCAATTTTATCAAGAATTCCCATCACCTTCATCCACTTGTAAACACATTTTATCACTTAGAGGTGACATTATGTCTTATTCTCCTTTCCTTTCCTTTCCTTTCCTTTCCTTTCCTTTCCTTTCCTTTCCTTTCCTTTCCTTTCCTTTCCTTTCCTTTCCTTTCCTTTCCTTTCCTTTCCTTTCCTTTCCTTTCCTTTCCTTTCCTTTCCTTTCCTTTCCTTTCCTTTCCTTTCCTTTCCTTTCCTTTCCTTTCCTTTCCTTTCCTTTCCTTTCCTTTCCTTTCCTTTCCTTTCCTTTCTCCATTTACAAGGTTTATATTTCAGTTTTCTAATTTTTAACACTTGCATGCACATGAACAATAATCCAGTGGATGTCTCCCCCTTTTGCTCCTCCTGGTAAAGGAATTCTCCAGTTGTTAATCCTGTGCATCCCAGGAACCATCAGAATTTTGATTCTCATAGTAACTGGATAGTGAGACAAATGTAAGGCAAGTATAAGACATTGGATTTTGAAACAAGTTTTTGAAGTGGTACTTTCTCACCTTTAAAAGCCCCAAAGGAATGAGTATGCAACAAATACCTGCCATTTACCTGGCAGTACACAGCAGGTAATTGGAGTCAGGGCCACATGACAGCATGTATTTTGCTTTGAAGGCTATACACACAGTTACAATTCTACATGGCTCACTGTGGAAAGTATTTGACCTGCAAATTCCAAGTCAATGAAAATTTTAAAAAACTTATGGTTTTTCCTCTTTGGATATCATCTTCAATCAGGTTTGTTTGCATACGGAGTTAAAAGTTGAGCTTAAAACTACACAGTAAAATTATAAGTTCTCTTTCCAAGGGCTGTTTTTATGATTCTATCTGTATGATTCAATCAGCTCTGAAAATGAAGAGTTCAGCTTATGATAAACCTCTCAGAGCTTGAATTTAAAGGCCCCACACAATGAAACAAGACCAAAATAGACACCATGTTTTGATTATTGGCTCCCACACATTGGAGCTAGTTAAAAAAGCAGCTTTTGACTTGCAAACATGTTTTCTCTACCAGCCAAAAAACCAGGGGTAGGTCATGTTTAAACTGCTGGGCTTCAGTGCCACAGTGGCCCCTCCACCTCCCTCCTGGGCACTGTCACTCCCAGGAGACACCAGTGTGGGAGGGGCAGGCTGGGCTGCAGCAAACTCCTTTCAGCTATCAGTGTCCACGATAAAATCAGCACACATACCAAAGATCACAAGAATAAGAAGAGACTGTGAGAATTTTTACCACAGGACGGGATCTCGCTCATGAGGAGGGAACTCTAAGTCATATGATGGCCTTGGCTGAAAAGTAGCATCCTACAGATTGTTCATGCTTTCTGAGCATCAGCAAAATTCTGAGGCTGATGCATTGAGACCAATAGCAACCTCACCACTGGTTGCAGGGGGGAATGTTGAACTTCAGACTTTCACCCTCTTTTCCTACCACTTTTTTGAATATTTCCCCACAAAAAATCTAAAATTTCAAGGATGTGTTGAACACATAAAATATCAGAATAATTCAATCTACCAAATCAGTGGATGTCATTACACAAATAGAATAAGAAACTTCAATTTATTTAACATATCAATAAAGATACATTAATTTTGCCTTCATTACTTTCAGTGCAAAGGAACACATGCTCCCATTCTGTGATTTCTTTGCTGGTCCTTGATCCTCTATTTTCCAATTGTTCATGCGCTAGAAATTACTTTGTCTATGCTTTGTTGACACCGACTTACCAGAAAAAAGCACAATATTTCAGGCTACAAGGAAAGCTTTCCAGCATGCTCCACTGGGCAGAATAAACACCAGCCCTTCTTGAAACCCATCTGTATCCTGTATTCAACAGCTTCAGCATATTCTTAACCAGAAAATAGCAATCACGAGGAGGCCAACTTTTCTCCATGAAGCAAATTAACTGTTGATTAAAAAGGTTGATGTTGGTGAGTATGCTGCTGCTAGAACTGTCTGATTTATTAATCTGAAACAAATGACCTCATGAACATGTCACTGAACAGATGTGTTCATGTGAAGACTTAGATTTGCATGAATTTATTTTCCATGTGGAATTGATTAGCCAAAGTGGTTTGAGGGTTCTTGTTTGCATCTGCTCATGTTAAATATTTATTTTCTAATTAAGAATAGGAAATCCTTTAATCAGTAGTTTTATAAACAACAAGATATCTTTTCTTTTTCACACTCTTCACATCTTCACATAATTTTGAATTTCATGTCAGTGGCACAGATGAGGCTGGGAAAGGATGGGTCCCAGGAGACTATTTTTCTTGTGAACTTTGTCAGCTTGCCCTTGGCCCAGCCCTTGATGCTTGATGGGGCTCCATAGTTAAGGATGGGAAATCAGGGTAGTGTTAAATTGAAGAATGTCATGTCATATGGAACCACCTGAGCTAACACCATGGGAGTATTTAGGGTTCAGGCTAACGCCCCTACATAGGCAGAAGGGCATATTGCCTGGAAGCATGGGTAGATATAAACATATTCAGGAGATATCTAAGTATTTGCTAAGAAGAAAACCTAACAAGATACATCTTTTTCTTTGGCATCTTCAAAGCTGGTAAAGGAGCAATTACATTAGTGAGCTTGTTTGTGCTGGGGTAGTTAATTTTCTACACAGTAGCTGGTAAGGGACTGTGTTTTAGATTTGTGATAGAAAGAGTGTTATAACACCCAAATATTTTAGCTATTGCTAAGCAGTGTTTACATAGCCTCAAGGCCTTTACTGCTGCTCATCCCACCCCACAGTGAGCAGGGTGCACAAAGTGTTGGGAGGGGACACAGTCAGGGCAGCTGACCCCAGCTGACCACAGGGGTACCCCACACCATAAGATGTCACGTTCAGCACATAAGCTGGGAGAAGAAGGAAGGGGGACATTCGGAGTTATGGCACTTGCCCTCAGAAGCAGCTGTTACACAGGATGGAGGACATTTCTTGGGAGTGGCTGAACACCTGCCTGCTGATGGCAAGTGCTGAATTACTTTCCTGTTTCAGTTTGCTTGTGTGAGCAGCTTTTGGTTTACCCATTAAACTCCGTCTCACCCCATGAGTTTTCTCAGTTTTACCCTTTTGATTCTCTCCCCATCTCACTGGAGAGGGCAAATGAGTGAGGACTGTGAGTTAACTCCAGTGGCTTAGATGCCAGCTGAGGTTAAACCACAAGAGTTTTTAAAATCAATTTGTACTGTAACTTCCAAGGAGCAGGGTGTTTTGAAAGGACTATCCCCTAAATATAAGGCCTGGCTGTCCAAAGCAAAGACAGGGCTGCATGACAGGCACGGATGGATGTTGGTGGTCAGGGTATTGTCCCTCTGAGCTCCACCCTTTGCACTCAACTTCATGTCTTTAAAATACAAAAAGCTACTTTGCACCAGGTCACTTACGGTAAATTTCTGCATCTCATTGGAGCTGTGTGCAGTTGGGGGGGTTTTGTGAGCTTTTTTTTTTTTTTTTCTAAATGTTCCCATTTTGTTTGGAATGCCAAAGATAGTTGTTGGTGTGGATTTGTCTAACTTCCTGTCAAATCAGTGTTTAGTCTCAGAAATGTCTTTTGTTGGCAAGTCACAGAAAGTTACATAGCATAGTTCACTGTGGAGATTTAGCTAATCTGATTTAGCATGAAGTGCTTGCCAAATTTGCAAGCCATTGGACTTCTTGTTAGACAGTGGGTTCCAAGACCTTGTTTTACTTTTGGGGGGCTTAGACTCTTAACAGGATAAGGAGTTTGTCTTCTTCTGCATTCTGCCTATTGCCTACCATGAAAAAAAAATGGAAAGGGCTTAATCTCTATTTATTCAGAAGCATCCAAAGCTAAAATTCATTTAGGTAATGGGCTTCAGGGATGATATGGATGACAGTATCCAGAACTTAACTCTGATATAGGTAAACACATGCTGATGAAGTCAGCCTACTTTCTTTGGTCAAAAATATTCAACAGAAAATCAGTAAAATAGTCTTCCTATTTCTTCGCTAGAGAAAAAAGATGTTAAATTAGGGCATACTGGCAGCAATATGAAGAAAGAGGATTCCCTGTCTTGATTTGACACTTATTTATTAGTTTTGTTGAGTGACAGATGTGAGACAAATAGAAGAATGTAGCTGCATACCAAAATAAATAAAAGGTATTAAAGTAACATATTTATGCATGTGCACTAAGCTTTGACCCTTTGTTCTGACAGTCAGCATTTAGCAAAACTCCCAGTTCATATTTAAGTGAAAATATAAAATAGGTGGTTGTGCAACAAAATCTTTAAAGTTGGCATCTTTTGTGATAGGTAGAAAATGGAGATATCTGCATGCAGATTTTCCCAATTACAACTGATACTTCACTTCCCCCTAAACTTAATGAGAAATTATTAATCACTTTTGTACAGAGCCCTTATTAAGTTATTCTGCATGGATGTGTAAGAAAGCTGGAGCCTGGCATGTGAGAACCTTTTAATGCATAACTGAGATGACTTTATTCAGAAAAGAGAGTGTTGCAGCTTACTGCACTGCTTAACTGAAAATGTGTTTATCTTGTGAATTATTTGTTTCACAGAGCCAGTTAAAGGATTAAATGACAGAGTCTCACTTGTGTGGCAGGAATGGAACAGGATCTTAAAAGAAGGTGGTTCATGTCTTCAAGAGCAGCTACAATAATATCAGAGGACAGGGCCCAGATAGTGTGGAAAGAGAGAGAAATAGGATTCCATCTACTTGACAAGTGTCAGTCTCCCTAAGAGGTCCTCAGCCCCTGATTCAGAGAAGCACCACACCATCCATGGCCCTTTGTGTGGAACTCTGTGGACCACGATTAAACCTTTCCCAAAAAATACCCTAATGGTGCTACCTACCTGCTGATGAAAGGACTGGAGAAACCCCCAGGATGGTACACAAAAGCAGGTGCTCAAAACTTGTAATTCCTTTTTACAGACATGCAGTCCTTAGTCATCTAGTCTATAATAGTTTGAACTGTTTTCTTTAAAAGTTCCAGAGAATAATTAATGAATATGAAAAATCCATCTGGCCACAGCCTTAGATTTCATTTGAGCACAAAAGTGGGCTTAACAGTGATTACACACATTACTTTTAATTTTGGTATCCAAGTGTGTCTTATGCGTCTTAAATTGATTTTTCCATTTACTAATGATGCTATTTCCTATTTCTGTCTTTGTAGCTACTTTGGTCATTTGCTCTGTCAAACTTCCTTCTCCTGTTTTTGCCCCCTCTGGTTTCAGCATAGAAAATGCTGAACATTCTCACTATGTTTGGATGAATCTCAGTTCCAGGTACCCTTATGGGGCTCTGTGTCAGTGGAAATTTTCCAGGAATGTATACAAGATCTGGGTCTTCAAATTTTGTGGTGACTTGTTTTGATTGTATTTGCTTGTTGTTAGGATCATATGATGTGATTGACTTTAAGGGACACCGCACCAAGTGCATTTTAGGAGAACTGTTATACTAACAGGCAATTCTCTTTTAACCATCTGCATTTCTCTCTAGACAAACATTTTTAATGAAGTCACTTATTTTTCTGTCTCAGTAACAGCCAAAAAAATTTTATCTTCTGTTGTTCTGGTTGCTTTCTAACTTACATAAGAGGAGAAGGAGAACATCTCTCTGTTTCTTCTCTTAATGTCAAGAGGGCTTTTGAGAGGAAGGAAGTAGAAAAAGAAAAAATAAATAACAAATAAAAACATGGACTCAGTAATGGAGAAACATCTAACTGTTCAACTGACAGAAGGAAAGCTCAGTGGAAGAGGAAAATGTGAATTGCTGTGTTGATACGGCTGTAAAATGTGCAGTCCTAGAAACTAAAACATCTTCTCATGTGCAGAGGTTGATAAAATGAAAATAAATTATCCTTGCACCAAAACATTT
Organism: Illadopsis cleaveri; assembly: GCA_013399915.1. Classification (NCBI taxonomy): domain Eukaryota; kingdom Metazoa; phylum Chordata; class Aves; order Passeriformes; family Timaliidae; genus Illadopsis; species Illadopsis cleaveri. The sequence continues at coordinate 318,151 of VXBB01014842.1, forward strand.
CTTTCAATCTTTTTATTTCCTGCTCTTGCCTTTGATGTTGTCTGTATTTTAATACTAATTTGCCTAGGGTGTTGCTTTATTTCCTGGGTTCAATCCAAATCCTGTTGGGCACGCTTAAAGAATATCACCATTCTGCAGCCAGTTGTATCTGATCCAGAGCCTGAAATGGTTATTCATGCTTTTGTTACCTCAAGATTAGACTATTCAAACTCCTTGCTGGTTGGTTTCCCTGATAATGCCTTCTATGCACTCCTACTGTTACGAAATGTGTTTGCTGAAGTGATCCACTGGCTGCAAAGTCAGTGCAGTAACTATTAACTGCATCATTAATTAAATTTAAATTATTCCATGAATCTGCAAAAAGCATGAATAGCTTCAGCATACCGTGTCCCTAAGAATAAGATTTTGTCACTACAGGTACAGACTGGGTTTTGCCTGTTTCAGCAATACTTTAATCTAAGAATTGTCTCTGTCATCTTCAGTGGGACACTATGGGCTAGGGTCAGTAACAAGAAATGCAGCAGAGCTGGCCTATAACCAGGTAAATCTGTCAGATGACACACAGGTAGCTTTCATGAATTATATAGAGCATTAATTTTAGTAGTGTTTCATACTCACTCCAGCTGTTGTAAGACCACAGGTGGCCTTTAACTACTTGTACTGTAGCTACAGCACAACAGAATGAATTCCTCTTTTCAGCACTCAGTGTAGGTTTCATTAGCATNATTTTCTGACACTGCCTCACTTTTGACTGTTGACCCTTCACCACATCACAACATCCATTCTCCCCCTATATTTGTGGGGGAGTGTTTACTGATAGTGTTTACTGACATACTGCACTGGCAGCTCCACCTTTCATGGGCAGAAATCTGTCCTCTCCACTCACTGTATGAGGAGCTGCAATTTGCCCCTTGATTTGTTACCCAAGTGTGAACAGCTGCACGAGTAACCGTTTTTTTTAACACATAACAAACAAAAGGACCATAAAACTTTCAGACAGGTCTTTTGCACATTGCCTGTGGTACTATGCTCTCCCAGACTACAATACAATCAGAGAGAGCCTCTCAACACAGAAAGAATAGTAGGAAAGCGTCCCTTGCAGCAAAAATTAACAATGCCACCCTATATGCTAATTAAGTGGTTTTAAATTGTGTACCCCGCTGTGTTGCACTGAATTGTGCAAATGGGGATAAAATCAAACCCATTTTCAACTTTTACTTCTCCAGCATTTACTTGTATTGTATTGCCAGGGTATAAATGCTTTCAGGTGATGTGCTTTATGCACGTGTATGAAATATTAAAGAGGGCTGAATAATTTCATTGGAACCACACAGAGTCCACTACTCCTTCCATAGTGAATGCTACAGAGCAGAAGTCTGACTGAGTAACAGAGATTTGTAATGTGCCCCAGAGGTCAAAACACTCCGGCTTTGCAAGAACAATGAAGGGATCAAATTCCTATGGAGACTGGCCTCCCCTGAGCTCTTCTGGCCTCTGGTCACTCTGGCCATACAATGCAAGGGATTATTCACAAAAATACCTCAGTCATTTTCAAGGGTTTTTTGTGGTTTAGAGAGAAAAAAGCCCAGACCCCAACCATGTGGGAGTATATGTGTTAAATCAACACTTCCATTTTCACTCAGAACCAGGTGGATAGCAAAACAATCTCTATTCTTCCTATTATTGTGGCCACTTAAAAAAAAAGCAAAATAGAAGAAAAATAAATAAGAGACAAAACAGGTAGCTGGACTTTCTGTAAAGCATGCATTTATATGTCAGAGATGACTCTAAGGAGAAGTGCTGAATTAGGATGTCATAAATAACTCTGCTGAAAAAGTACTGCTGAAGATGGTATATGGGTGTGGTTGTAAAAGCAACTTCCATCACTGCCAGTAACAAGTGGAACTTGGGACAAAAAGGTCTAGAAATGCAAAACTAGATCCAGACTGGGCAACTTCTTGGACAAAAATGTTCATTATTCCATTTCCTCTTGACGTTTTACTTCTGTCATGAGAGAAAGGTACCTCAGCACATGTGACCTGTCATATACTCTCCTCCTGCCAAGGCCTAATGTTACAATAAATAAAACAAGAAGAAATAGTTTTACCAGAAATTACAGGAAATTTTCACTTGAGATCTAACCTTAACTAGGGAAAGGGGTAATGGAAAGATTATCTCCTCTGTGAATCAGTAAAATTGGATACTAGTACCAGCATCTTTATAAAAGTTTGGATCAAACTTCTTTTTTCTCCTTCTTTAAGAAAGGCCTTAAATGACTCTGGCAAAGAATAATGTCTGAGCAACCTTATCCATTCCAGTTGGGACAATAAAATCTCATTTTGCATTCAGCTATGTCGAAAGGCTTCTGGGAAAAAAAAAATTAATGTTTCATACTTACCCATTCACATCATCTGCAAAAGGTTGTGTTCAAAGCTATCCAAGGTAGCAGAAGCCAGCTAAAGTTCAAGTTATTTTGTTAGTAATCCAGTGCTGAAGGTGGAGAGATTAATTTAGTCATAAAAAAGGCAACTGATGCTGTCGCCATCCTGTGCTGAACATAAACACAAGAAGTGTGACCTCAACGGGCAAAAACTACTGTGTGGTAAGCAAGGTCTTATCAGTAAACAAAGTAAGGAGACAAAAATTTTGTCCAAATACTAATCTGGTGACTTGCCAGGAAAAAAAAACAAACACCAAACCAAAAAACCATGGACTAGCTAAACCTTAATGTTTAGTAACATCTGATCCTGTAGAAATATGTACACCATTTAAACAGCAGGATCATGACCATTCATGAGGATTTGATATTTCATCCTTGGTCAACTACATCGTATTTGTGTAAATTAACAGAGAGATTACACTCGGAAGCTATTGGCAGTTAAGCTACTTAATTTTGTCTTGTTCAGAAACCAGGGCAGTGTGCCTTGTTTCTTGTGTAGTAAATCAGCAGAAAGGACGCTGTCATCAACACATTCTGGATTCCCAAGAAAAATAGCCATGCTCAAGATAATGTCATCTGCAAATGCAGCTTTCCCCCTTAGCCATCAACCAGAAAGGATAGTGCTGAAAAATTGGTAATGAGGTGCAATGTGGCTGCAGAAACAGGAGGAAACCATGCTGTGAGCCCTCCTTCAACTCAAATTAAACTTCCTATCCCATTGAAGAGTTTTCTGCCAGCACCAGCCTCCCTGGGATACTGGCAGTCACTTGAGGCAGCCAGAGCTCGGTGAGTGCACTGCATGAAAGGGCTGATGGAAGACAATGCAGAGTACTGTGCACAGTTTATTAAATCTTGCCAATATCCTCAAATAAAAGTTAGCTCAAGGCAAAGGTCTGGCTGACAGCTGAACATGAGTCAAAAGTCCCACTAGGAATCTTGGTCTTTGTCATGGAGGGTGTTACAAATTCACTGAGAGAAACTTGCTCTTCTTTACCAAAAATCTTTGCGATTTTTGTACATAGTACAACCTCCCTCACGCTTGCTTAAAATCTGGTGTCTGGCTGTGGATTGAGATCCACTAAATATATCTGAAACCTAAGATATTAGCTCTCCTACATACTTACTGTGTATATACAGATTTTGGAAGCATGAGTATCTCTAGGTTTTAATTTGACCCATACTTTAATTTAATGTAGGCACAAATCTAATGAGATGAAATGAAGTTTGCAAATTGCATTTATAGCAGAACATTTATTTTAGGGCTGTTTAGGGTACCTTGAAAGTATTATTTTGTCTGTCATGTAGCTCACATGCAATGACACAAGAATAAACAAAGTAGAGAAAAGAGTCAGCTACTGCTTTTGAACACCTGAGGGGAAAAAAATGTAAAGTAAGGGGTCTATAAAATAAAACAAAGCACATAGATCAAGGAAAGGATGTAAAATCATTTAGGTATTGACTAAAAGAACAGCAACATGGAGTTTAGGGAGAGAGAATGTTTTTAAGATGAGCATAGGCACTTTCTGAACCACCATCTTGAGCTGCCAACAGAGTCAGGACACATACATTAGAAATGAAGTCAGTGAAATCATGCTTAAAATAAGTGAATGTAACAAGTAAGTGAGAGCAAAATTCACTTAATGAATAAGTGAAAACGAGTAAGTGTAAACGAGACACACAATCGAGTTACTGAGGTAGGTTACTGGGTTAGTGATCTTGAGTTAAGGCTGTTACGTAACAGTGCCCTTAATTCCCTCTGATGATATGCACTGGGTAAGTCAGAAAGTAAATATGTTAGAAAATGCTTTCAGCTGTGCAGAAAACAGAATATGCTGCTGTTGAACCATACCCCATTTTAAAATAGAGAATTGTTCTGCTGCTCTGTGTGGTATCTTTAAAAGAGATTTAAACACAGATTTTACTTCTCCAAACATTCCCTACTATTATCCTTTACTATTCTCAATAATGAAATAAAAAGCTTCATGCAGGGCTGGTTTTTTTTTCTTTTTAAAAGTGATTTCAGGACTGCAGGCATTTCAAAAGAGGTAGAGAAAATAGTGGGATCTTCTCTTAATCCAGAGTATTAACATTTGGCAAAGATGAGTCTGCTTTTCTTGGCAGCATTAGTTTTGAGGAAACTGGAAACAATTTAAGAGAACACTATGGAAACCTCTCATTAAACTTCATGGTAATGTAAAAGGGAAGTCAAACTGACTTTAACAAACTTCCTGGACAGGCTATTTTTTTAATAGCTAGACACTTCAGATATGTTCAGGTACATGTGCGAGACAGCATTTAAAGAAGAGAGAAGCCCTAAAAAAATGCCAAAACATGGAATAATTTAGGTTGGGAAAGACCTCTCAGATAACCATTGGTTAAATCAGAGTTTAGCCATTAACTCAGCACTTCCAAATCCACCACAAAAGCATGTTCGTGAGTGTCACATCTACATGTCTTTTAAATACCTTCAGGGATGGAGACTCAGCCACTTCCCTAAGCACGCTGTTACAGTGCTTGACAATCCTTTTTGTGAAGGAAGCTTTTCCTAATGTCCAATTTAAACCTTCTCTGGTGCAACTCCAAGCCATTTCTAGTCATCATGTCTCTTGTTATTTGGGAGACGATACTGATTCCCACCTTGCGACAGCCTCCTTTCAGGGATTTGCAGAGAGTGCAAAGGTCTCCCCTGAGCCCCCTTCCATCCAGCATAAACACCCCAGCTCCTCCAGCTGCTCCTCACCAGAATGGTGCTCCAGCCCTTCCCCAGCTCCGTTGTCTTTCTCTGGACTCACTCCAGCGCCTCAATGTCTTTCTTGTAGTGAGGTGCCCAAAACTGGACACAGGATTTGAGATGTGCCCTCGTCAGTGCTGAGTACAGGGAGACAATCCCTGCCCTGGTCCTGCTGGCCACACTATTGGTGGCACAGGCCAGGTCTCATTGGCCTTCTTGGCCACCTGTGCACACCCTGGCTCATGTTCAGCAGCTGTCAGTCAGGACTACCACGTCCTTTTCTGAAGGGCAGCTTTGCAGCTGCCTTGAGGGTTCCCTGGGGTGGTTGTGACCCAAGTGCAGGACCTGGCACTTGACCTTGTTGAACCTCACACAGTTGGCCTCAGTCCACTCATCCAGCCTGTCCAGACCCTTCTGTAAAGCCTTCCTACCCTTCAGCAGATTGACACTCTCATCCAGGGTGGGGTTTTCTGCAAACTGGCTAAGGATGCCCTTGGTCCCCTCATCCAGATGGTTGATATTAAACGGGACTCACCCTATTGTGTCCTGGGGAACATCACTGGTGATCCAGCCCTCCAGCCAGTTTTTTACCCAGACAAGAGCATACCCATCCAAGCCAAGAACAGCCAGGAGAATGCTGTCCCACAGGGAAATGGTGTCAAAGGCTTGAATGCAGTCTGGGTAAAAAGAAACCCTTCAGTACGAGAATATCCTAAGGTCATTCCTGTGGAAGTACACAGAGTCACCGCTGTGGGGATCATCTCTCTTGATCACCACCATGTTTTATGTGTAGTCAAAGGTCTCTGTTATATGAGGACTGCTACTTATTAAGGAGTTAAGAGAACTGGGTTTGCGACAGCAGTACATTGCAACAGCAACAGGCTTGGGGTTGCAGATGGAAACTTGTGTCAAACATCACTGACTGCAACAGCACTGGTCAGTACAGAAGTCTTGTTTCATGTGTGCCTTGTCTCTCTAGCAGAAAAATAAAACTTTTGGTGAAGTTTAGTTTAGAATATAAACCTCATGGTGCTAGGTATGCCTCATTTTGCAGCTCTTACCTGGTCTGTAAAGGGGAGCATGCATGTATATCAAAGACTTTCTCTGATAAGTCATTAGTTTTTCTTGTTTGAGGCATGACAGCTAACCCTGACTCAGAGCATTGCACTAAATGTCATGGCTTTAATGCCTAGGACCTCAGGAAAGGAATTTTTTTGATAGATTGCTGCAGGTTTTGCGTCCATAAATCCACTGATCTACAATCAGCTTCAATGTTGAAGTTTTTTGACTCATGCTGCATGCTGGGCAGTACAGAAACAGAGTCCCAAGGAAAATGAGCCATCACTGAGAAGAATGTAAAGCAAAGAAAGGTGGGTTCTTGGATTGTGCTGTTGTGGATTTGGTGCTTTTTGCTGGGGGGAACATGGCCATAGCAGAGAATACAAAAGTAGTTTCAAGCAGTCAATACTCAAAGAAGTATGGCCACCTGTGATGAATCTGTAGACTCTGCTGTGTTGGAAGAGTTTGCCTTTGTGCTGTATAATTTTTAAGTTTAATTTTAATCAGGCTGTGGGGGATATAATTAAGTTTACATCAATAAAGTAGCAGCATTGGCATCAGCCTTGGCATTGGCACAAAACAAGCATTTTGTTTTAGTAAAGAAATATCTTGCTTTGCTTCATTTTCTGCATTAATTTACTGCTCAGTGCTGCTGCCTTTGGAGCCAATGGGAAAATCACATACTGGCCACTGTGGAAACAAGATTGTATCTTCTATTTCTAGCATACTACCCACATAAATGTTCCTGATGCTACACAGGAATGAAATACTTCTGAAAGTTTTATTGATTTGTATGAAATTAAACTGCTTTGTCCCCACCCAGCTTTCTAATTATAGTAATTTAAATGCCCATACTTAAAGGCAAATAAGTATGCCTGAAACTGTCCAAAGAATCACTTCTAATATGCTTATTGATTTTAACCTTGCTGTTGAATATAGAAAACCATTTTTAAATTTATTGAATGTCAAAATATTAGGTTTTTTGCCAAGCTACACATTGCTACTTTTATTATGAAAGAAGAAGGATAAGATTCCAATGCCATAACAAAAAAAAATTTAAAATAACCACAACTCCTTTAAGGAGTCAATTTTACACCATTTCATTTCTCAGTTCCAAAACTGAGGATATTCCATGGTTGCAGTCCTGGGTCAAGACTTAAAATCTTCCTTTAACTTTGCTAGACAGTTCTTATATAGGTTTGATCATTCCATATAATGTCTCCATTTTTTGTGCATTAGGAAGTTAAAAAATAAGTCCTTTTTTTAATCCTACCAAACTCTTTCAAATTTTTTAGTTGCCAATTATCTGATTATAACACAGCAAGGGCCCTATTTTTGTTGGAAATTAGTAAACATTATTGTTTGAATCTAAAACAAAACTATTTTTGGTGTTTTTACTGTTCTGTGTCTTACATAATTCTCTCTTTCCTAGAGAGCATTAAAGACCTCATACAGCATTTCCAGCTGCTGACATTTGCTTAAATAAGGCAATAATTTGCTCCTTATGTAACAGCTATAAACCATACTTTCCAGAGTACATAAAAGAATATCCATTTTTTATCTGATCTTGATATTTGGGGGAAATGGCAGAAACACCAGGGCCTGATGAAGAATCACTGAGGGACAATCCAAGGCTAGAGTAATGTAATGTCTTTTTTGGTGGATTCACTGCCACCATCAAAGATTTTCATATACCATTCTGGTTTAATGACTCATAGCGTCATTTGCAGTAATACTTGGGTAACTTTACTCTCACTGTATATTTTTCTTCCTTTAAATGCCCAAAACTACCTGCCAGGCTTGGTCTCTGAGGAGTTCAAATGCTGTGTGGTCTAAAGTGCACTTTCCAGTTCCAGCTCACCAATTCTATCCAGAAAAGCAGTAAAGGTACATATAGGTGAAATATCTGTTGTTAAGTTCAAGTAGGCAAAGTTCAAATGTGCTTCCATGTATTTAGTCCACTCTCACTGAAGCTACAGGACCAGCAGAAGACTTTCAACATCCAAGTTGTCTTGCAGAGTACCAGATACAGAGAACCAACTTATAATATATTTTATGGCCCTCTATGCTTATTATGATGACAGTATATGTCTACATCACCAATCTGCACACCTAATATCTATTATCACTATCCCAAAGCAAGCATTAATTATACATTCAGCCAACCCACCTTGCCTTGCCTTGTTTTTTATTCTTCTCTTTTCCCTTCTCTCTAGAAAGCTCATGTGGGTCTGAACTCCCAAATATGTGATCCAGTATTCCTCACACATGGGAAAATGTGATCCAGCCAGTGCTACTGATTGGCAATCACAGGCATTGTTTTGATTCAGTTTTAACACAAGGAGGGACAAGAGTTTCTGTGAGGTAATTACAAAATCCATTAAAAACAATAGGAGTTTTTTACCTAACATTGAGCTCTGGATCAAAATCCATGTGATTTAGTGACTGTGGAACACAAAATCTAGAAGTCAAGCTATTCTGTATCAGATGCTGTTAGTTTTGCTATTCTCTACTGATAATCCAAAAAAACCCCCTTGGAAGTGCTTTTTAATGACTATAAAACATAAAGTGAAATTTTAAAATTAATTATTGCAAATTTACATTTAAATGCTGAGGACTTTTTAGCTAATATTTGAGTTTAAGCTATCCAATATTCTACTTATGGTGTTTATCATTACATGTTCAATTTTTTTCCCTAAGATTTTAACCAAAAAAGCCTAGATAATTCCCTGTTTGGCTCATTGGAGTTTCAAGATGTTGCTTGCTCCAAAAGTCATTCTATTACTCATCATCATGTCAATGTATTGAATAATGACCATAAAGCTGACAAAGATCTAATTATATTGAAAATATTTGTATTTTTTTGTATTTTTTTTTTCCTTTCAAGCATGAGAATATTATCAAATTGATTTTCTTTACAGGATTTATTATTTTAGTTAGTATTAAATAACCTCAACACTTCTGGATAAAACATTCCTAGACGTAGAGCCCCTTAGCCAAAAAATTTGCACTTCATAGTTGAATACATTTACTAGCGGGCTATGTTTTCTGTTATGCTTGGTACAATTGATGCTATTTGTATGTACAAACAGCTCTTTTTTTGACATTGCTCAGCTCAGAAGATTTTAGTTTGATACAGAGCACCAAGATGATTTGTTTAAATAAAGATAAGGACAACATGAAGTGTGTCTGGCATACCAATCCTCTTAAAGCTGCTCTGTAGAGAAAATGCCTTTGAATATTTAAGATGCAGTTACAAGAAAAACGATTGCTTGAAAGTTATGCACTAAGTCCTACTTTTAAAATGGCTGTACTCCCCACTGAATGCTCTACTTCTTATTTAGGAAGTCTGACAGGGTTTTCAGAGCTAGATACTAGGTTTACAAAATCATCCCCATACCATCTGATTTGCATTATGTACCCATCACTTCATTTAGTGTTGTGACTATTTACACATAACTTTTGTTTAAAAAAATCGATACCTGACAGTATTTTCATAGAAGGAAAGAACTGTAGTTTTAATTATCCTCCCACAAATTACTTACATGGAGGCTTTTCTTGTCATCTCTGAAGTACAAATACTTTGAAGACACAGAGTGAATAAGCCATTTCATACCTCTGTGGCCATTGGAGGGTTAGATTAGAGCATTTCTCATGCACAAACCCTCCATATGATAAATCTGAGGGTGAGTGGAGACTCTTGCTTTGTCAAATCTTGCAAATCTTGATAACTGATCTGGTTACATTAAAAAAAAATACTTTCTTAAAATGTTTTTTTAGTTCTTGCTTGTTTCCAGTTTGAGAAGGAAAAACATATGATTCTAACTAGTTTGCTTCCTTTGGAAAAAAAAGTCAAACCATCAGCTTTGAAAATTGAGGCTAGAAGCTCTATCAAAGGAAGAATTCTTCTCCGCTGCAAAATATTTGAACAAGATTTTTAGTGTTTTGTGGTACCAATGAGTTGTTGGTAGAAACCCAAAAGGCCTCATATTTCCTCAATGCAAAGGAGGAAAGGGAGATTTTATAACGAGGAGATACTCAAGTTCTCCACAAGATACCATAGGACAAGCAATCCTGTGGAGGTGAGCAATTCGTGGTGCCACTGGACATCAGCAAAATATAGGGTCACAAAATACATGTTCTTAGAAAGGTCTATGCAAAAACCATCATTCAGAACAGTTTAGTTTAGGTTTTTCAGGATAGATAAAAAACCTTGGTAATGATAACAAACTAATTTCACATATTCCAATTTCCAAGGAGCAAGCAATTCTGAAAACAGCCTTTTGGTTTCTCTCATTGTACTCAAGTTGCCATGCTCTGGCAGGCTGTGTATATACACAGGTATTAAACATATTATGCATATGGTTATATATGTATATATAGACATATATGTGCATGTGTCTGTCCCTCTGGCCAGGCCTGTTTCAGAAACAGAACATTCCTTTGTGCCTTCTGTGTACAGGAATCCTGTGATGCAGCATGGCAGAGAGTCACTAATCTAGTTACAAAATTCCCACCATTTGTCTGAAGACCTTCTGAGACCTGTGGAGATAAAGGTAGGCTGCTGTTCAGAGAGTCTTCATCTCCTTCTCCACCTCAAGTGGCTTGTATTGGTTTATTTCATGTTTATTGTCATTGTGCTTAGTTCTTTGTATCCCAACAGCATTTTGCTCTTCACAAGGGCAAGGATCTCATTGATCAGCAAGATTATTCTGTTTATGTTTGCCTTTCCCCTCCTTTTTCTGCCTTTGTAAGATTTTCAAAGATTCTCACAAATTTACTTGTGTTACACACATAAATTCTTCAAGAGGACCTCTGGTATCCCAGAAATGTTGCAGAGGCTTTGATCAACTGATAGCAGTGTATACCACATATCACCCCTCCCAACAATGTCAGCTATTTCCAATATGTTTTGTCATGCATAACTCTGCCATGAAATCTTAATAATTATTATTATTTAGAGAAATGAAGAAAGATCTTGGTCAAATAATCAAAATTTGAAATGGAATGTCTTTCTTACAGAAACACAGACAGAATTGATACTTTGCCTTCTAAAATAGTCAATAACTTCCATAAGACTCATACATTGTGCTTTCTGAGGAAATGAGGAGTTACAGTGGTGATTCACTAATGCTACCATGTATTCTAGCAGCAACTAAAAGTTACTTGACAGTTATGAATAACTGGAGGGTATAGTTATCTTTGAGAAATACCCTTAAATTTAATTCTTTTCAAAATTGCTATTATTTAGTACCACATATAACAGTTCTCTATAGATAAACATGAGACTTCATACAGACTGAACATATTATCACAGATCATAGACTTCCAATGTCTATTAGATTTTGCAATAATAGTTATCTCTGAGCATATAAAATGTAAAATCCACAGAATTGTAATTCCCACATGGAATTTATCCACCCTTCTCTCTTATGGATCCACAAACAGCATGAACATTCCCTCTCATCCTTGTCTTCCTAAATGCACACATGCCTTACACACCTTCCTACAGAACTGCCTTTCCACAGAAGAGACATGTTTTCTCTGTGATAACTTCATTCAAAAGTGTTTTCTTGTGGTAGGGTGTTTACTGTTTGACACAAGATTCTCCCATTTTTGCAGCATTTATTTGTAAAAACGTGAAAGATGGATATCTATTCATTACAGTGCATTGTTTTGCTGATTTTTGGTGAGATTTTCTGTTTGTTTATACTAGGACAAGAGTCTCTTCTATCATACTCTACACGGTGTTTTCTGTGTTACCTGCTGTGTGCCTTAAACCTTCCTGTGCACAGCTAGAGAGAAACACCACAGCCTTTATTAAAAGCATGAGAACATGTCCAAACAATGCAAATGAACCAGAACATTGTACATCCTTAAGTCCTTTAATAAAGTCCCAAGGCAGAGGAAACTGACCTCTGAAATTTATCTCTACATTACAGCTTTTCCTTCCAATCCAGTGGATACTTGACCTTCTAAATTGGACCTGATAAATCTAAATCCTTTTTTCTTAAGGGGAAAGAAAAGCAAACCAACACAATGGCTCTTTTTTCTCCATTTTATGCACAAAGATACTGAATTCCTACCTGTATGACTAGGAAAAATCCTTGATGCTTTTTATACTAGCAGCCCAAGGACAAGGAGACCACTAATGGTGTTTTTTCCATATTTGAGTATGCTCACAGCTGTTTTCAGCTACAGGATATTTTTACTATCAAAGAGAGGAGTAAATCAAATGGAGTTCACATTTATAACACACTTTTTCCTATGGGGTTCTGTGCATATTTCCTTTGAAGCATTCTCCAGTCTTCTGATAGATTTTTAGTACATTTTGGTATGATGAGGGAGCTGACAGTATACTGAGGGTTTCAGGATTTAAAACCTGACCCAAAGCCCACAGAATCCTTCAGGAATGTTTCTTCTGTATTCTGTGGGGTCCAAATCTGTTCCTTAAAACACTTTCCTGAAGGAACCTGGGATTTGTACACTTGCTGCTTGTGGGTATATTTGGTTCTTTTTCCTTTCATTTCTCCCTTGCTTCCACCTCTGCCAATTTCTTTCTGCACAACTTCAGAAATGCTTTAAAATCCATGGCTGAAAAATACTACTACTACTACTACTACTACTACTACTACTACTCTACTTGTTGGTTGTACTTGTACAGTGTGTCTAACAGCTGTCCTGGGAAAATCAGTAGGTTCTGCAATAAAGGAAAGGGTTAGAGAAAGCTTGGAAAAATTGTTCTGTATGGCAGACAAGCATGTAAGGCTTTGAGAAGGGAACTCATGCTGCACAAACTTGCCAAATCCCATTGGAGAAATCAGTGACTGTGAAAGAGGTATAATATTGTCATGATATATCCTTGTATTTTGAAGAGCTGTTGGCAGGGTTCCTCAACAAAGGTTCTTAAGAAGCTAACTTGACATTTATTAATAACTGATCTGAGTTTGGAGAAAGAAGAGTAGGGTTAGTGGTCAGCCTTACAGTGGGCAAAGTCACAGGTGCATTGCTACAGTGATATGCAGTAGGATCAGTGCTTTGCATCTCATCTTGAGAGATCTGAAAGCACAGGCAGCTGGTGAATAGACAAATGTTTGCTGGTGTTATAAAAAGAGGCAGGAGAATAGAAACTAGAGCTAGTTGGGAAGAATTATAGCAAGACTGCATTGGCAAGCAATAAAATGGTTAGTAAAATCCTTTGTTGATGAATGTGATGTACCTGAGAAAAATATGAACACTAAATGATCACTAATACGTCCAGAGGGACAAGAGAGAATCATCACAGTCAGCTTGAAGAAAACATTGGTTTGATAGGCAGCAGAGGTCAAAATCAAAACAGAATGTTAGGGAGAAATGAATCAAAGGAAAAAGCTAGAAATTATGTCCCTGTGTCTTTAGTGGAACCCATGTCTTCAAAGATGTGTGTAGTTGGCATCCTCCTATCTATAACCAGGTATAGTAGAGGTGGTGTTCATATCTCACAAGGGCTGGATAACACTCCTTCCTGAGCAGGATGTCATTCTGTGGCTTTACTACAATGAAAATTTTCCCCCAAGCAGTCAGTGTTGATGACAGACAAACAAACAAACAAACAAAAACCCCTAGGAAACAAAAGACTCTTCCATTTGAAAGAGAGAAGATTAATATGGAGGAAGAGACTGTAATAATTGTATGCATATCTCTGTGAATGAAACGGTGAAAAGTAAATAATTATGTAGTATTCCTCACATAACAAGCACTGATATCATCAGGCCACAGCTTTAAAACATGAAAATGTTTTTCTCATGCACACACTCCGCAAACTGCATAATTAAACTACAGAAACTTATTCTGTCTCTCACAATATCCTCCAAGGCAAATTCAGGAAGTGTGGACTGGATGACTGGACAGTGAGGTGGATTGAGAACTGCCTGAATGGCTCATCCCAGAGGGTCATAAACAGCAGCACAGGAGAGGCCTGTCACTAGTGATGTCCCCCAAGGTTCAATACTGGGCCCAGCATTATTTAACTGATTCATCAGTGACTTGTAGGAAGGGGCAGAGGCCTCCTCAGGGAGTTCACTGATGGCACAGAGCTGGAGGAGTGGCTGATACCCCCAGAGCTGGGCAGCCCTTCAGAAGGGCCTTGCCAGGCTGGAGAGATGGGCACAGGAATGGTCTGAAATTCAGCAAAGGCAAATGCAGGGTCCTGCATTGGGGAGGGACAGCCCCAGGCACGAGCACAGGCTGGGGGCTGACCTGCTGGAGCAGCTCTGCAGAGAAGGGCCTGGGGCTGCTGGTGGACAATGAGCTGTCCATGAGCCAGCAGTGCCCTGGGGGCCAAGAGGGCAATGGGATCCTGGTGTGCATTAGGGAGAGCATTGCCAGCAGGTCAGGGAGGTGATCCTGCCCCTCCACTCAGCCCCAGGGAGGCGGGTCTAGAGTGATGTGTCCAGTTCTGGGCTCCTCAGGACAAGAGAGATGTAGCAGGACCAGTGCAGGGCAACAAGGATGATTAGAGGACTAAAGTATCACTCTTACAGTGAAAGGCTGAGGGAGCTGGGTCTGTTCAGCCTTGAAAAGAGACAACTGAGGGGGATTTCATTGCTATCTACAAGTATCTGAAGGAAGGATGTCAAGAAGATGGTTTCAGGCTGTTTTCAGAGTTGCCAAGCAATAGGACAAGAGGCAGACACTGATGCACAGGAAGTTCTACCTGACCATGGGAAGGAAATTCTTTTCTGTACAGTGACTGTGCATTGGCACAGACTGCCCGGAGAGGCTGTGGAGTGTCCCATACTGGAGATATTCCAGAGCTGTCTGGACATAATCCTGTGCCATGTGCTCTGGTATAACCTTGCTTGAGCAGGGAGATTGGACCAGATGATCTACTGTGTTCCCTTCCAACCTGACCAATTCTGGCATTCCCACAGGATCATGGAGGGGTCAAAACAGAGAATACCCATCACTGAATATTGAGAGCACTGGCTTGAATATATCCTGTAGTATTAAAATCCTGAGGACACTAATTGCAAGAATCACTTTCTATATCCCATTCTCATGAATTTCTCCCTCATAACAGATAAGAGTCTCAGTCAGTAGGAAAAACTTACCCCAAAGCTTTAAGAAGTTGCATTTTTGTACAAAATCTTGATAGTCCTTAGGTGTGCTTTTCTATATAGACAGCCAGATCTTGCACCCAGGTTGGCTATAAGGCTGTTTCAAAGACCTCGTATATGTGAACTTTTTATAAAGAAAAAATGTTTTTTGAATCCTGAACAAACATGAACTTCATGCTCCCAGCTATCCAAAAAACCCTTGCCATTATGTTCAGACAACTGAATCCATCTGAAAAACACCAAGGCTGTATTACAGAACAAAGGAACTCCACTGTGATGTTGTTTTAACACAAAAAACAACCTGCTTTAGGGAGCACTGTTGAGGGAGCCCAAGGGCCTTACAGGCTTACAAAACTGGACTCTGCTCAGGACTCATGCCCCCAGGCAGATTTCTTCTTCACTACTTGGTTTGAGGAAAGCAGACAGATATTGTGTTTTAGGAGAAATGCTGCTTAACAACTTTAAAGATATGTAGAGTATTAGTCCTGTTTCAAAAGTAATCCTTCTACCTCAAGCATCACAAGAATGGAAAATACCTAGAGCAACTGCAGTAAACCCAGTAAACAGATGTATTGCTCTTTTAAATGTGTCTAGGTGTACAAATTGCCTACACACTAGCCAAATTGTTGAGAAATAAGCTATACACTAGTTGGTATTTCATGGGTGAATTTCATCAGGAATCTAACATACTCAAAGAAAAATTTTTACCTTTATCCAATCTACTGAGTGAAGAAAAAATATGCAGTTAACAGGGTACTTAGATAATTTCACAATTCTGCTTCCTCATCTCCTAGATTCTGACTAATTCTATTAGTAATTTCTGGTGAATTAAATGCTGTAGAAAGCTTGTAGACTAGTCTTAGCTTCACAACTGTTAATGGGTAATGCCCAGTACTATATAAGATTTTTTCATTATACTGTATGATTGAACATCTTGGCCAGATGAAACTGCTGGTGTGTGACCAGAGACACAGAAAAAGAGCAAAGTGGAGTTGTGGGTGCATCAATTGTCTTGAGGACAGGGTGCTAGAGGAGTTTGTGGTGCTAGAGAAGTAGAACCCTGGATTTTATTAAGTGTTTGAAAGCTTTCTTTTTCTAGCAAAGCCTTTTATAGAATATCACAATTAGGGGGGAAACAAAGCAGCAGCTCTTGTATGAGTATAGATTGGGATGAGATTCAAATTTTGTCCTTGTCGTACCACATTCACATAAGGTAATCACACATGGCATGTGCGTGCAGAACCCTTACTCTGTGAGGAGCAATGTAGAGCCATTGTTGATAATTTTAGGGCAAAAGTTATAGACAAAATGTTCAATGTCATATAAAAAATCACTACTTTTTCCAAGGGAAAAGGATAATGGCAACGGAATGAGGTCAGATTAATGGATGTGAGCAAGAAAAGGTAAAGGACTTCCCTTGAGCCAGAAGGGACTGAAGGATTAAAATGACATTCATGGTGATTGTTTCTGTCACAAGGCTTTTGCCAAATCACATAAACTGCACATATGGTATCCAGACTTCCCATCACCTATCTGTTGTATAGCTCAGTCTTTCCACATAAAATAAGCAATCCGTACACTTTTAGAAACATTTGCAATTCACTGAGGTATCCTCCACTGAACTCTACAAAACATGAGACTCAGGCACTCCATCATTACAGTAGCAGTAAAATAATGATTTTATTTTCTCTTTTACCTCACTTTTTAACCTTCAAAGCAGGACAAACCCCTTTCTCCACCAGTCCCACTTCATAACCTTCCCTTCCCCAGAACTAAAGAGCAGCGCAATCAATTATATCACACACACACAAAACCCTGGTGGTAAGGATGTCATCCAAGCACACAAACAAAACAAAGGTAAATTACTGCTTCCTGCCATTAAACGTTCATTAAAGAAAACTAATTAGTACATATAATGAAAATGGGGCCTCAGTGTAATATGTGAATAATATCATGAGCAAACCCCCAGTTTCAGAGATGGATGAACTAATGCCATGGACTTTAGAGAAGCCAGGATTTTTTCTGTGTTGTTAAAAGGCGCATATGTTTATATGGGCTGAGGATTTTTGTAGCTTTGATTTGCAGCAAATGAACCTTTTTAAATGACTCTGTGTATACGCTTTAAGACAAAAAGAAGAAACTTGATTTTAAGAACTAAAATGTTTATATTTACCTTTCATATTGTTATTCTGTCATTTATTCCCCATCCCTGCAAGTACCAAGTAACATGTAACTCCCCACAAGTATTCCCAAATCTAACTATTTATTACTAGATTTTTCAAAAGAATTTAATAAAATGGAAATGCAGTGGAAAAGCCCTGACTTGTATAAGTTCATATGAATCATTTAGGCCCTGCACCACATCCTTAATTTCACGTGTGCCCTTTGAAATGAGAATACTTAAAAAAATAGAAACTGATATTGAATATTAAGGGAGGTGCAATACTCCAAATCTGTCACTTCAACCTGACAAACAAAGGAATTGCATTTTCAGTTAGGAAGATTGGCCATTTTCTCCTCTGTAGTAGGACAGCCTAAAGCTGTCTGAACAGATGAGTGGGGCTGGGTCACTCCACTGAACTTTGTTTCTTGGCCAGTGACTGTCTCCTTACAGAAACAGAGACAGGACTGTGCAGATCAGGGCCTCAATAGACAAAACCCCCCTAGTTCAGAATAGGAAGAAAGAAATGGGCCATTTTTCTGTATCTGGCTCAAAGATATGAGAAAAAGTAAAACCTGCCATGCAGTTTGAAGGCCCTTTTAAAGAGACCTCATACTTCTTTGGAAATAATTACGGTTGTGAATTTCAAGAAAAGGATTGGTTTTGATATACTCAGAGAATACTCCTAATTTTTGTCAGTAACTAAATGGTATCAACAATGACTTTTCCAATCCTCTGTCCATATAATATTTGCTTGCTTTCTGACTTTTATAATAACTGACAAATTCTGAGTTTTAGTCATTTTACTTCCTCTGTTCATAAAAAGACAAGCAAGAGAAAACCTTTTAAGATATTTATTTCTTTCCTTCCTTTTGCCTAAAATGCCTTTTCACTTTTGATTTAATTCCTGGAAATGCTCACTCTAGTGCAGAAAGATTATAGTTTTGGTCACAGCACTATATGGCCCTCAGAATTCAAAAATCATCCTTGTAAATTTAATTTAAATTAAATTAATAGATGTGAGAGATTTTTTACGTGGCACTTTCATGACTAGCTTGGTAGTTCATTACAGAATCTGGTTACAAGGAAAACTACATCCTTAAAAGACACACTCAAGTAGTGTTTCCAGCTCCTTGATTTATCCTTTTTCTCTTGTTCTTAAGTATAAAGGTTGGTGGAAAAAGCTTATTAAAATTACCAAAATGTATGGTCAGTAAATCATATAATGCTAATACTTTGAAAAGGAATGTATTCATATTTTTATTTTGCAAGGTCCTCCTTCTCAACCTTCCTTAACAGCTGTTTTTCTCGTACAGGCCCAGAAGAACAGAAATGAAGATGAGGAATAATCCACCTCCTACACCTCCCTCCCTCTCCTGGACTGGGCTTGTCCAGGAGCAGCACAGTCCCTGACTGCTGCCCACCCAAGCCACCCCATGGTTTCAGTGTCTGTAGAAGCAGCAGTTGTAGGACCAGGATGGCCACACCCTCTGCAGCTGTGCAGACACAACCTTCATTAGCTGCAGTCCTCTGCACACGCAATATTCTTTTGGTCAGAGCCCTGCCAGCCCTGCATATCTTATCCATTTATATAGGTGCAAAAGGATACCAATTTCCAATGTTAATGAGCAGTTTGCAGACGGGAAAATTGACAACACTGCAGTCCTGTTTGTCTGCTTGCCAACGAAGAGCCTGTTCTGTTATCCACGTCCCTGCCGCTTATTTGATTTCTTGCCGAGGTGGTTTTGCATGGACACACACTGGAGAGAAAAACATTTGATAGAATCATGGAATGGTTTGGATTGGAAGGGACCTCATAGACCATCTAGTTCCAATCCATCTGCCATGTGTCACTAGGGTAGTGTTTTCCCACCTGTGGTCCAGTGGCTGATAATACTTCATGTAACAGGGAAAAAACCAAACCAACACACTTGTAGATGTGCCTAAAATTTGTCAGCAGCACATGAAAAGTGACCTTATTTTTTACTATGAACATTTTTTCCAGTGTATGAGTGAATATATAACATTTTTGCACCCTTCCCAAGTCTATTAAATAGCAAAGGTTTCTCCTAGCAAGAAAGCCCTTACGATAGAACAGGCTGAAAAAAATACCTGTCTAAAGGCAAATCAGATTATAAACTCCTGGGTGGCAGATGACTTACAAATACAATAATAAATGATAGGCCTAAGTACAAAAAGTTTATCATCCAAATTTGAACACCTGTTTTCCTCACCATTTAATATCTTCCAACATGATGGAGTGTCCATGATTTCTCTTCTCTCACAGATACAGCTGATGAATTGTTCTTCTGTTCCACCATTTCTAGAGACTATTAAGGAAATCAAAGCAAAATCTTCACAGTTCATCAAACCTTTGAACTGCAGCACTTACAGTGAAAGGGATGGGCATGAGGATCAACATGCTTTTCACTTGCGTAAGTATTTCAACCTATGCTTAAAGTTAGCTTTTTTTGAGATTTCGTGTAGCCGTTTTCATCAATACGTTGCAACTCCAGAATGAAAGCCAAGAACTAGCCAAGCTGAAGCTTGTAAAGTGTGGCACCATTAATCTACTAATGCAACTATGTTACACCTTGCCATTATGCAAACTGGGAGTTGAGTCACAATAAAATTGAATGCAGTCTGACTATTCTGTGGTGATATCTAATGCTGCCTACTTGCCTCTGCTGAACTTAAAAAAATAATGATTTATTTAATGAAACCATGGAAAAGCCTCACATGTCGTCAAATATCTTTCTTCTAAAAGTCGTAAGAGCCAAGTATCTACAGAGCATCCAATTAAAGAAATTTGTACTTTATGTTACAAAGCAGTTTTACTTGCTTTGGTTCTTCATTCTGTCACTCCTATGCCTGTGAAGATACATAAATGTGTACTAAAATGAGAACATTAAAACATGTTGTACACTCTCCCTTTGTTGAAGAAATCTTCTGATTCCTATTTCAGCCAAGAATATGTTATGTGATCTCTTCAAGGGAAATTCAGGAGTCACTCAGGCATTCATTAGCAGAGACAGTCCATAACCCTGTGACACGTGCCTTTTCTCAGAAACACTTGGCCAGATGATTTTGTGAACTCTGTTCTCTGAACTGCAAGAAATAATTAACAGTTCACTAAGATGTGAAAGAAATATGGCACAAACTTCCTCTGTCACAAGTCAAGCATCAGTATATGGTGGTCATGGTGACACTGATGCCTCAGCCTCATTTTCTGTTGGGATGCAGACATGAATATACCTGAACCTATTTGGAGGTCAGAAAGCAAGCCCCAACCTCAGCTTGGAAAGGAGAAAAGCAATGAAGCCTGAATCTGCGATGTCTTGAAAGATTTTAGCTAATGCTCCCAAGATACTTTGAGAACTGCTGTAAACAAAAAACCTAACCTGCCTGTTGCACTGACTGACACATACAGATATTCCTCTGGGGCAGCAGCAGTGGGGCACGAGGAGAAAAACAGCTTTTGCAGGGCAGCTTAGAGCACTGTGGGATTCTTTGTACTTCTTCCACTCAAGACCACACTTCTGTCAGTCAGTGACACAAGAAATGTCCTAACAATGGGCATCAGGAATATCTGTAGTCCTCATCCCTGCTGTGGAAGGGTTATCTATTGATCACTATCAACTGATAAAAGAATGTGAAGAAAATGAAGTCTAAAAGGGACATTTTGTTTTAACAACTTATTTATGAGGTAGTTCTTGCTGTTGCAAGAAGGCAAACATTAAAAGCACTAACTGAATTAAATTCTCAGATCCTGAAATGTTTTTCTGAATTCTTCTGTGTCTTATATTGTCAGTCACTTGGACAGTATGTTTTCACAGGCACAGGAAGTGTGTGGATACAAGCTAAGGGAAATGGATTAACTATTTCCAGATCCGGTACTTGAAACTTAATTTATTTAATTTGGATGCTGTGTCATGTAATTACTTGCTTTTAAGATGGGATACAATGTCCACTATGAAAGCACCAGAGAAAAGTTAAAGATGCTTCTATTAGTCAAATAGTTTAAAAATGCATTTGGGGATATATTAATGAAGTCAGAACACTCCAATATTTGCAAAAGAATTTTTTTGCCTTTTCTTTTGTAAATGCAGCAAAAGAACATTATGATCACAAATTAACTGGTACCTGTGCAAGGTTTAAGTAAAATAATTTGCTTGTGCCAAGTGCATTCTCATCTGCAAATATTGGACTAATAAGCAGCTTTTATTATAGTGCAGTGAAATCATTGAATAGATTAATCATGCACTTGCTTCCATTTCAAGATGGTTTACATTTGAGCTGTACTGGAAGCGATGTTTTTTGTCATGAAATACATACTGTAACAATGTGAAAAGCTTGCGGAGGAGCTGCAGAAAAATATTGGTCCAAGGAAGTTATAAGCCAGATGCTGGAAAGTTTTAAGTCTTGACAATTCAGTAGCAACCCCCTCCTGAAGGCTGGAACCTCAGAAGTGTCACTGTTCTTAAGCTGGCAGACTATGGGAACTGCATGGAGTGTGTATACAAAGCAGCATTTATTGACAGAAAATGCTAAGTACTGCTTCAAAATGTCTTTTTTGTTGGTTTTGTTTTTGTTTTTTGTTCGTTTTTTTGTTTTGTTTTTAGAGGAGTGCCTATTTACCTTTAAACACCTCTTAATAGAAATGACAATACAAAGCAAAAAAGATCTGTTTATTGGGGGAGGAAAGAGGAGACACTTCTCAGGCCTTTAAAGTCAGTGCTGGGGTTTCTAAGTGGTTACTTTTCTGGCGCAGACAAAGAACAGCTGGAAGAAAACGGTCACCCTGGTGACAGGCAGAACAGCTTTGGTTCTCTTAACTGAAGTCCTCCAGAAAAATAGCTCAGAAAGGCTGGATCTACATCAGCCAGGAGCTGTGTTTTGTTAATAATAATTTTATATAACAATATCATACAGCTGTGTGTTATATGCCAGGTGGTTTCCACTTCTCTACACTATGCTTGGAAGAGCCTTAAAGTTCTGAATATTTTTGCTGACAGAAGTCTATGGCTACTCTGCCAAATATCTGCCCACTTCAATGGTTACTCACTATTGCCAAGTGTAAAACCCTTCCTGTAGTCTACCAGGCACTGAGTGTTGCCTTATGCAGAGAACAACTTCACTGTTTTCTCATAGAGCTACTTTCTGCCCTTCAGATATTTTACTAGAAAAGATAACATTTTGAAAGGTATTTGTAGTGTACATATGTTTCTTAGAGAACATTCCCTCAGTGAACTTTACTTATATGTTTTATCTTCTTTTTAGTAGCTGTAGTAAGTCACTGTATTATCTGAGTATTCCTTGGCACTTTAAGTCCACAGTCAAATTCACTGAGCAGTTAAGTTTAAGTTTACTTACTAGTAGCAACTAAAAAGCAACATTTTCAGTGTCATTGGAGTATAAATGACATAATATACTCATTGATTTACTTTATATGATTATCTCTTTGAAGTCCCACTTTGTGCAGAGTTTCTGCAGCACAGACCTGCAGTCAGACAGCTGGAGAGCCACTTGCCCTTTCTGTCTCATTCCTAGCCCGCATTCAAAGGTATGAGATTCTCCACAGGGCTGAGGAGAGGGAAACTGTGACTGACGAGGATGTTGCAGTGAATTTCTCCATCTCCTGCCACAACACTGTGTTGATAAAAACTAATGAAAAACCCCTACCTGAAAAATCATTAAATACCAAAACCAAACAAGACCAAAACACAAAGGAAAACAGTTTTCACTGTGAAAACCCACCAAGAATTACAATCAATATATTATGATACAATTTATAATATCCAGATGTGCAAGGATTTACAACACTTTGGAATCTATGATGGAAGGAATGTTCTTCTATCCCTATGTTCCCACCAACAGTGGTAGAAGAAATGGGGATTTTCTTTCAATCTAGAAGAGTTCTAGGCAAAGCAGGCTTGGGGAGTACATAACTTGTAATTTACAGCTTTAAGCAAGTGATAATTTATACTATTAACCAAACTGTAATTGTTATGGGAGAAAACGCTTTAAAAAAAGGCCAGAGAATAGTGACTTTTCAGAGTCAGCAGTTATGAAATTATAATAGGGTTGGTCTCACATTGCATACTTTCATCATTAAAGGCAACTGAAATGACAGTACTGACAGCTTTGGTATGAAAGAGTTTCCTTCTAACACAGATTCAAAGCTCTGATAAATGCACCATGTCAGTGGGATTAAAGCCTCTGTTGAATATCAAAGATATGCTTTTGGATAGACCAGGGGTCTATAACTTCCTAGGCTTTGGATTGCTGATCTGTGTAGGACATGTCCAAGGGCTCCATAACTGGTGTAAGTCCACCTTTTCCTTTGATTGTGGGACTGCACTGATTCAAAGAAGCAGGAGCAGAAAATGGGGGGTGTTACACTGATAGGGTGAAAAAGTCTTGCCTAAACAATGATAACCCTGGAAATCCATCTCCTAGAGCAGACAAGATGAAGAATTCTACAGACTCACTTTCCTGGTCTCCTCTCTGATCTTTGCAGACATAAGATTTCCTCTATCCTCTGTCATTTTGTTCAATGTGCTTCATTTAATCCAGGAATGTTGTTATGCAGCTGTTGTTGAAGCTGGTAGAGAAATCAAGATAGTCTGGACAGAAAACATCAGGAAGCATTAGAACCAGACTGGATGCAGACAAATTACCTTCTATAGTCACACTTTTGATAATTCCCTTATTTTGAGCACTGGCACATAAACACTTTTTATTAAACTAATGTACCACATGGCTTCAATGTTCCCAAAAAGCCCAAGTCAGAAATGCAACTTGTAGAATTACTGTAGATAATACATTTTTTCAAAACAATCCATATTTAAATGTTTTATAATTGCAGTACTCTTTGAAATGTATCATGTCTGAATTTACTTTCTCTATTATTTTTAACCACAAAATTTACTTCATCTCTCTCAGTGAGTTTTTTTTCCACTAATGGAATGAATCAGGAAAAAGAATTGTTTTGTGCAGGTTTATACAAACTCCTGTCAGGTATGATGAATTCAGCAGCAACAAATATTTTTTCCCCTTTAAAAAAAGAGAAGATTTTAAGGGAAGTGGTTGCCAAAATACCTCAGATCTTTCCCACATAAAACTTTAACTGTAAAATACAGTTTCCCTCACTGAACTGCAGGATTGTCATTTGTAGCCTCCACTGTGAAAATAAAAAGAACAGCTTGCCTGCACTTAATCATAAACTATACCAATCTCAAAAAGTGTGTGTACCTGTGTCTGCTTCTTTCCATACCTGGGAACATTTATGCAGAAACACCTTCTCCACCAAAACTGGAGAAAGGCTTTTCCCTTTGGAATTTGCAGCTTGGGTAAAAACAACATTTTGAGCCAAGCAGTTCTGCATTTTTAATTATTACTCATTGTTCTTTAGAATAAACAACAACAAACAGCAAAAAAAGAAAAAACAAAGCACAACACAGCAGCATGTCTTCAAGATTGACAGTCAGAACCACCACATCATTACACTTTCTCCTCCCTTTCATGATCTGCCCTCATCCATCCCCTCCATTTTCCCCAGCAGTAACAGGTCTCCCCTCAGGCCTGCTGACTTGTCAGAGACCCATGTGCCATCTGCCAGGATGCTCACTCTGTATCAAACCTTTTCTGGGAAATAGCAACTTTCTCCTCTTCCTCCTTGCCCACCCATAAATCCTGACTTTGACAGTGGTCAGGCTGTGCTATAAAGAGCTACAACATACCCTGTAACTCCACCCAGAGTGCTGTTCCTGTCGTCCAAGATACATCTCTGAGGAAAGCTGGAATTACTGTTGGAATTACCAAGAGCAAAGTGGGCAAAGGAGCAATGCATGTCAATTCAGCTCAGCCTTGTTGTGATTCCTATCTCATTAGCTGCCCATTAACTTCTCCTTTGTCATTGCTTCTGCAAAGCATGTCTCCCCTTCCACTGATGTCCTTGTTTGTGAATATATTTGCTCAGACACATTAGCATTCCTGTTACAAAAACAAATTGTATTTTGTAACATTCTGGAAGTACCATTTAATCTCTGATCTCATCGCTGCCGCATTTTGAGGCCATGGCACTCCTCTGCAGCAGTGTTTGACTTAGTACCTTCTGAGAATTTAATTATCGCACTTTTACCACACTACCCTTGCTTGAGATGGCTGGAAAAATCGAAACATGAATAACTTGTGTGTTTTTTACCTGTCTCACTGCCCATGGGGGATTTCATGGGACCATCCTGTACCTCCAGTAATGGCAGTTACACCACAGGGAATGATCTTGATGGGTAGGGGGGGGAAAATGTCACAGTGATTGCAATTGAGACCCACCCACGTCCTTGCACTGGGGCTGTAAAACCTCTTTGGAGAAACTAAAACTGGAAGAATTGTAAGGTGGTTTGCTCATTTTCAGGTCAAGTTGCCTTTCTCCTCATCCACATCATCTTGGCTTGCATCACTAAAACATGTGTGTTCAACCCTCTAAAACACCTATCACATTTATCAATAAAACATCAATAATACAACATGGGTAAGGGTTATCTGGTCCTTGAGTAAATGTTCAACATAAATCATGGGAATGATATTTTATTTGCATTATTTGCAGAAGGGGCTTTTGCAAGACAAGGCCTTGGTATTTTCTGTTTCTCTCATTCTCTGATGGACATTACATATTGTATACACATCCTGTAATAGTCAATGCACCAGTGCTCAGAAAATTAAAGCTCCCAACAGGGAGAAGTTTGGCAATGAAGCTTTTGAAAGAGCAATGTGTTTTCGTACTGAAACACAAAATAAAATAAAAAGAAGAGCAGGACTTCAAGGCAAAAGAGAGATAGAGTGTTTATGACCTAGTTACTACTAGGTACCCTTCTCTTCTGCTAAGTGAATTGATTTCTTGGTCACACTCTTGTCGTGTAAATAGGGCAGCTGAAGATAGACTTTTCCTCTTCTCAGGTGCAAGCAGGCTTTCAAAAAATCAAGAAGAAAGAAAATGCAATTCACATCTAGGCAGTCTATGAGCTTGCCTGTTTATTTGGATTTTCCCTGCTCTCCTTAAAAGAAGCTCTTGTATGCCTCTAAGTTTACTAGGATACAGGGACACAAAATTCAGGGCAGTAATTTCCATGGATTGAAGCTTTCTTTTATGCACTGATGTCAGCTTTTTAAAAGCATATAAATGTGGGAGCCCTAGTATTTCTTATGTCTGGAAGGCAAAAGATTCTTAGCTACTGTTGACACTTTCATATACAGTGCAGCAACCTGAAGAAAGATGGCTCCTTTATGAAATTCAGCTTTATCAAAGCAGACAGCTGTCAGCTTCTTACCCACAGCATACATGAGGAGCCATGACCCAGCCCCCTCACACTGCACCAGGCATTATCCCAGTGCTGCTGGCTGCCCTTGATCCTTCCCTCCCATGAAGCAGAAATATGAAGGGGAGCTGGCAAAGACCCCTCTGCTGCTTCTTAAGGCACAGACAGCCTTTCCAGGGTGGGGACTGTGCCCCATCCTTGCCTTGTTGCTCCCTTGGCAACCTTAGTCCCACTGGTCAGAGGGTCTTGCACTTCAGAGGGGTACAGAGATCCACCAGTACCCTCAGGACGGGGCTCAGCCTCCTGCCCACCCTGGGGATCACCACAGGCAAGAGTACATTTGTTGTGGTTCTTTAGCTTCAGCTCAAGAGAAAATTGGCCAAGCAGTGATGGCCATGCCAGCACCCCAGGAGGTGTCCTGGACCCCTGCCCTCCCAAGCACAGTGAAAATTCTTGGGCCTAAATCACAGCTGGAGAGCTGCTGGCTCCTCACCCCCAGCACAGAGACAGAGCCTCAATGTTCCTTGCTGAGTCAAGTGTGGTCATAAGCCTGTGAGGGATCAAGGACAAGGCTGTCTCATGGAAATGCAATGACATCACAGTGGTTCATGGTAAAGTAGATGGCCATGGCAAATGGCAAAGGGTGAACCTCCGACTACACCCCTCTAAGTGGAAGTCAGGCAGGAAGTCATGGACATTGCTTATCCCAAAAGCCCTGTTCCTCTCCTGTCTGGACTAAAGGAACCTGAGTTTTGGTATCAAAAAAAGCAAAAAGGGGAGAGTGTTGTTCTTTTTGTCTGTTGGTTTTTTTTTCCTCACCTTCATTTTTCTATCTACAACCTTCTCTATCGCTCAGTGATCCCACCACGGTGAGACTGAAATAAACAGCTTTCCAAAATGTTGTCTGAAAGTGGCCACACTATTGACAAACTAGACTTCCCCTAGAACTGAGCACCAAGGATCAGCAGGCACAATTCAAACACCACAACCACAGTGTGCACTGGGCACTGGCTTGGTAAAACAACAGAGCCATGAGACAGCAGTTTCACTTCCCCTGTGCTTTGCTGCTCCTGCTCCTGATATTTAAAGAGCATTATGGGATTCTGTGCACTTAATAACTGCTCCCTCAGAAGGATTTGGTTGCTGAATACAAGTAAGAAGCTATGTGATTAGGTGTCATGCATTCTGATACATTTTATTACATTTTACTTTTATTTTTTTCAAGATAAAGGAGAATTCATGCAGAGAGGAAATGCTTTCTCTGCAAACAGGCTTATTGCCAAGCTCGTATCTTACCAACATTCGGTATAATGCTTGTGCCTCAAGATGTGGCTGATTTTTAAATTGCAAAGAGTTATATTTTATAAGTGTAGTAATATTTGAGGAAGCTTTCCACAATCATCTCCAATTATCTCAGGTTGAAAAGGCAGATGCTTTAAGAAGCACATTCCAGCTACTCAGATGTTGGTAACATTTAATTTCTGTTTACAGCCGGGAGTAGAAAGCTGTCACTCTTTACCTCCTTAGTCTGTTTCATTACCTGATAGCCTCCACCCAAACTGTTTGCTCCCTCTGTTTCTCTTCTACCCTAATCATGCCACCTTTTCTCTAACACTTACGTGGAGGCTTTTCTTACCTTGCCCACATCATCTCCTTTCCATCCTGCTGAGTTCCCAGTGGACTCCATCTCATGTCCCACTTTTTTGACTTTCTCCATCTCTGCTCTGCACTCTCAGGACCCACTACCACTCTCCTGTCCTTGTTCACCATTCTAACTTACCCCTACCCATATCCACACCTTCCCTCCTGCCCCAGCTGCCTCTCTGCCCCACTCTCTAATTGACTCACTGCCTTCCACTTCTCTTCTGACTGATGCATGGTTTGAGGAAAACATTATTAAGGCAGTGTAATGGGTGAAAAAGCAAGCATACGTTTCTGCTGCAGAGGATCTGCCCATGTAGCACACATAATACATCTCAGGCGTGGGTGCTTCATATCCATCAGTACATCTGCAGTCTGAAATTAGAAAACTGAAATCTTAATTGTACACTCAGTAATGGGACCAAAATGTTGCCATGGTGAAAGAACAGGAGGAAGGATCAATGCTAAGACATTGAAAAAATGAGATTTCACCATGGCATAATGTCCCACATGAAAAAAAGCTGTCTACTGCAGTGTCTACCTGTACTGTCTCTCATTTTGACCAGAATAAAGGAGATTTTGTTCCCATGACATCAAATTTGCTTGAGTTGTTAGGTCTGAGGTCATCCAGAATAGGAGCTTCTGCAGTGTTTTTCACCAATCTGCAGAGCTTTGTGCCCTGTGATGATGTGTTTTATCCCCACTCCATGCTCAGCACTCCTCCTGACAGCGTGCTGGTGACAGGCACAGTGCTGACAGCCACCGTAGGGGCTGGCAGCTGAATCCAGCCCAATTTGCTCTTCTTGTCTGCTGGGACTGGGATTGAAAGCAGTGGGCTGAAATTACAGAAAGGAAAGGGGTTTTTGTTCCTCAACAAAGACCATAGAGCTGATGAAGCAGAGCAGCTGATTGCTGGCATATACCAAAGAGACCCCAGCATGGGAGAGTTTTGGGAAGAGGTCACACTAACATCTCTCAGAGCAGATTTTGATGGAGATCCTGCCCTGAGGCAGGGGATGCTCTGGGTGACCTATCACGCCCTGATAGGACTATTTTCTGTGAATCTGCTTGAGGGTTTTCCTGTGGCTCTTTCTGTGGCTCCACCACCTGTCAAGGAGTTCCCTTCTACTTACCTTTACTTAACTCTTCATCCCCCTTTAAAAGCTCAAGCATTGTAATGTCACTATGTATATTTTCAGAAGTGCTTACTTTTAATGACAAAATATTTATTTATAAATCTTAAAGCTCACTTAGTTTAATGCCTGTATTCTTTCTATTTTACATCTAATCAAGAAGCTCAACATTTTTTGTTATCCCTTCTGCGAAGCTGGATTTTGCATGGAATCTCAGAAATGCATTAATTTCACTATAACTTCTTTAAATTTTTAATACTTGTGGTGGTTTTACGTTCACTGATTGAGAGATAGGATTTTCGGAGGAAAAAAAGGCGAAACAGGCTCAACTTAGAAGTAAAAAGATAGTTTATTAACACATTAAGAAAAAGAAGAGAAAATGAAACTTTCAAACCCCCTCTCCTCCCCCACAAGTACTCACTTTCTTACAAACCACATAGAGACAAAACTTATGACATTCAGTCAGTTTCACCATTTAACATTTAAATATAGTCTTCCATCAATTCTTCAGGAGAGGAGTCTCTTGTTTACTATGGAATTTTTCTCCCACTGA
>VXBB01014842.1:348370-423590 GCA_013399915.1 Illadopsis cleaveri
GCTGGGGAAAGGGCCCAGGCCCGCGGCCAGGCCTTGGGCCAGCTCCCCACTGTAGGAGGAGCCGCAGGGTGTTTCCAGCTGCTAAAAACCCGATCCGGGCCGGGATGGGGGCACATCATCCCCTCCCCCGGCCTGGGAGTCCCCGGGCCAGGCAGGCCTCCCATGGAAGCCCGGGCCCGGGCCTAGGCAGGCCTGGCCGTCCCAGCCCCCCCTCCAAAGGAGAGAGAGCCGGGAGTGCCTTACCTCCTGTGAAGCCGGAAGGAAGAGAGCGACCCCAGGCTTCCTTCCAACTTCTAAGGCTGTGTGTTTCCCAGAGGTAAATCCCTACATGCAATTGGCTATTTTGGTTGTCAGTTTAAAAGAATTCACTTATTGCACTTCACCATCTGTGCTAAACCAGCACAATACTCTTGTCAGCTTATCTGTCTGATAGCTTAATTATTCTTTCAATCTTCCCAACAGGCTGCAACAGAGTACAGCTTCTGATTATTTCCTGACCTTTTCTTTTGTTCTTTTTTTCTAATTCATTCCAGTTAAATTGGGAAGTTTTGGATTTTTTCTGAAACTTTGTTTCACATGCAAATGGATGTTGCCAGTTATTTTTTCCCTTGGCCATCCCAGGCAATATTTTCATACGAATATTGGAAAATATGGTCAAGTACATAGTGGTTTAAAATGTATGTAAGACTAATTGAAAAACCCTTCTGAAAGCGTGGATGTTTCACTGTCAATATGGAAGGGCATTTCCAGTGGGGTCAATCCTAAATATGAGTCTATGAAATATTTTCAGTGATGATCTGGGTGATAAAAGTTGTTTTATGCTTATAAAATCTGAGCATGCTACCAAGCTAGCAGGAGTTGTGGCCTCCTCAAGGGACAGGATCAGAATTCAAAATGATCTTGATAAATTGAAGGACCTGAAATCAATAAGATGAAATTCAATAAAGACAAGTGCAAAGTGATACACTTAGCAAGGAGAAATCAAACACACAAATACAAAATGAGGAATAACTGGTGAAGCAGCAACTCAGTCAGAAAAGGTCCTGGGGCATTGTATATCATGAGCTGAATATAAATTAGGAAGATGATCCTGCCTTGAAAATGGCAGATGTATTAATATATAAGTTATTACAGGAAGTAGTTGTTTTCATTTACTTATTTACTTGATACTGATTAGGTCAGTAACAAACCACTGAGTTCTACTCTGAACAGTTAGTTCAGCAAAAGACCAAAACAGCACAGAAGAAAGAAACAATAAAGACTAGAGAACTGCAGAATGCAACCTATAAAGCAAGACTGAAAAAAATCTATTGTTTCTAGTGAGAAGACCATTTTTAAATATATTAAAAACTCTGTGCAGAAACTACAGTAAAATGAATTGTTTTACCAATTGAAGGAGACAAGAAAAGTTGCTGTTGGCTTAATTTTGCAGAAACAGAGAATCAAACTTGATATTAACAGAAATGAAGGGACAATAGTTCAGCACTATATTGTAAAATATCCTCATTTGGGTAAGTGGTATTGTTGGAAGCTTTTAGGACTGATTGGAGGATTAACTTCTAATGCTGGCCTAGATGTACCTATTTTACTTCACAGTAGGAAAATTAATTGAATAACATGTCTTTTGTTCTTTAACACAATATGAGGCAGCACTATAGAACTCCATTTTCAATTCTTGCTTTAGTAGTTGTCTCACTCAGCTATTAATTTCAACAAAAAACCTGAAGATGGGGGATGGGTGAAAGTGCCCTTTTTGGAATTGCATTGATAAGATGCTGACACAAGGGTCAATTACTTTCTGAGCACACATTGCAGTACCAGACAAACAGAATAAAGCCCTAATTCCTAGCCCACTGGATCTACAATTTGAGAGATCAAATGAATACAGGTCCATAGAGGTGCAAAAGGACTTCAGGAGATAATATTAATCAACATTGCACTGATACAAGCACAGGAGCAATGTACTTACCAATTTTTGTCATTTTTGCAGCCAAGGAAGGTGTTGAAGCAGGATCTGAGGGGAAATAACAAAGTACATTTGCAGGGTACACTTTTCCAAGCACTAGAATAGGAAAAAAAAAAAATTAAAGAATTGTTTTATAAAATGTGAAAGCTGGTGTGTAGCAGGATGCCACACAGAAGGAACGAGACAGGTAGCAGCAGATGAAGGGAAATTTAATTATACTTTATTTTCAATTTTTTTTTATTCGACTCTATATATACAGTTTGTACAGAGGCCAAGAGATTGGTTATTCAGGTTGCCACCTCTTTGACCTGGATGGTGAATACCACTATCAATCACATTCTCTTCCTAAAGGAGAAATATGAAAAACAATCTAAAAATATACCTTGTTTATGTTGAGGCTGCGTGAGAATCTACTTGCAAGATTCCAAACACTCACGAGCTAGAAAACTGAGAGCAATACTGGTGAGAGGTTGGTGTTCAGGCCAAAGAAGAGTGTTTATTTGTATAGAAGATGGGAAGTGAAAGATCACAGAAGGAGACCCCGAGAAGAAAGCAGATGTTGGTGCTCTGGGTTAATGAGGATTTACAAAGACAAGGCTGCTATTGTTAATGTGGCAGGTTGGGAAAATTGGATTTAAAACTATTCTGAATGGATGAGAGTTAGAAAGGCTGCTTTATCTTGAGATGTGAGGTGACAGCTCAGACCCCGGACAAGAATTTCAGTTGCATGGATGTATAAGAAAGTCTGTATCTTTGACAAACTGTGTGGAAGAGTCTTGCATGGTCTTGATGTGAGAACTGAGAGAGACTTCAGGTAACACTCAAGTAGCAAAAATAATTGACAGGCAGGATAATGAAATTGTCAAAAGCAAGAGAGAGAGAGCAGGAATGGAGAGAAGTTAGGAAGAGAGATAAGAAATTTTCTCTCGAAACATATTGTGCTTGTATTGGCAGTGGAAAATCTCAGACTGGACACCAGGAAGACAGGTCAGATCTGGGACAGAGATTCACACTTCTGGGTCGTATGCCCTAACCTCTCTTTCTGCCCATTCATATAACCAAGGCAATTCTTCATCTGCAGGAACATTTCTGGAGAGTATGATGCAGACAGAAAGTGCAGAGGAATGCCTTACATGGGACCTGGATGGAACATTAAACAATTCCCTGGAGAGTAGAGATAAATTGTAGTAGACATGGGAGAAGACAGATTCAAAGGATCCAGATGGAATCAAGAAAGATGACACAAGGTATATGACACATTCAGTTTAGTACAACTCAGTACTGTGTTCTAGTAGGCACAAGTAGGTGATAGCCCTCTTACCAGAAACTGAAGCCCTAACCTTCTGGGACCATGACTTTTTGCCATCTAAACTGAGTAAGTGCATTTCAAGTTCTCCTCTCAAAGCTGGGGGAGGTTTTATAAATCTTTCAAGTGGCCATCTGTTACCAAATGCTATATTTTTTGCACATCTTGCTCAGGTCTGTACATAGCCTCTTTCATATTTAACTAGTGCATAAACTCTGTAATGCATTTCTGGTACTCCTCAACTCATGACAAACAATGTTTGCCTGGAGATGTCAGGTTCTGTACTCCCCAGGACTACCTCACTGGAGCAAACCACTGCCCAGCACTGAGCCCACTGCTCTGCTGCAGCTGCTGGGTGGGCTCTGGGACAGGCTAAGCCCCTGTGCTGGAGTCTCAGCAGGGTGTTCTGCTACCACCTGGGCAATGTCCACTTTGATCAGGGGTCAGTGCCCCTTGGCTCTACACAGTCTGGTGTGACCAGGTGGGAATGACAAGAAGACACTCACCCAAAATCTCCTTATCTAAGCAGGAGATGTGCTGATAAGGCAAAGACTGGTTGTGACAAAACCTCCAGAGACAATATGGTGAAGTTAAGCACAGGTTGCTTAGGTTATGTGACTTTTTTTTTAACTGGCTTTATTGTTTTCCGAATGCTACTCAATATTTCCTGAGGAAAGGACTAATATTTATTGTCTGAAGTGTTATGAAATTGTCCTGATCTTAGGGATGGAGCAATAAAGATATACAGTGGGTAACATTTACTCCCTCAGAGAGATCTGGAATTCTTCTCTAAAATAATCATTCACTTACTGCATTATTAATAGACTGCTGCTACTCCTAATATTTTTTAAGTTTATATGTTTTTTTAATTTGAAAATCTCCTTTATTTTAATTTCTCTTGGCAGTCTCAGATGTCTCTTGTTATGAGTAATGAAAAATTAAACAGTGTGACTGTAGCAAGAGGACATTTAGAGCAGGAAGATGAGCTGAGTCACAGGGAGTGCGTGGCCTTTTCCCTCTGTCGTTCTTTCCTCAAGGCCTCCCAGTATCACCAGCCCTGGCTCCACTCCATGGACAAGAACTCAGCATAGTGACAGCTACATGCAGAGAGAATCTCACAAGGTCTCTCTTTTTTATGCTGGGAAAGTGCTTCTATTTTTACAGTTTCCTATACGCTTTAATTTTTTTTTTTAAATGATCTCACAATCTATACTAAAAGGCTGCTATGAATTTTATAAATTGATGTCCAAGTCATGAAATGAGATGACTACTGGAAAGAGAAAGACCTGCCTGTTCCAGCTTGAGAGTCTCTTTTCTAGGTGTAATTTTCTCTATTTCATTACTTATCATTTGAAGATTATGAAATATCTTGACCCTTCTGTAGTGTGCTCTGTTACACTGAATTTAAGAATTGAGATTACAAATACTGAATAAGGAGAAAGAAAAAGACTCAGTTTCAGCTCCAGTGGACAGGCTTTATTTCCTCTCCCTACCTGCTGCTTTTATACACCAGTCTAGCTCCAATGACATTGGAGATTTATATCTGCAGCCATGGCAGAAGAATTGGCCTAAGCAATGAAGGAGATGAATACTTCAGAAACAATGGACAAATAGTTCAAAACCTCACCATCATTTTTTCTCCATAGCTAATCCATAGAGGATTTGCACTCCCTTCAAGAACAAACAGCATGGAAATATACCCAATATATATTCAAGAAATATCAGCCAATATTTGCAACTTCTCAGAAGTTTCTGATTAAACTGAAAAAAAAAAAAGCTTCATGTTCTCAGCCCTGGAAAAATATCACCAGAGCTTAAAGCACAGAATAAGGCTTACTTCCTCCCAATGTTTTGGGCTAGAACTAATTTAGTAGCTTTCTATCAGTGTGTGTCTCAGGGGGAAGTGTGCACAAGCCTGTCCTTTTTCTACGTTCGTTGCATCCCTGGGAAGCAAACAAAGGCAGATCCATTCTGTATCACCAAATGTTCCTTGTCATTTGGGGACTTCCACCTCTAAGACATGTAGGTTTACTGAGGTGCCTGTTCTTGCTACACTTTTCCCATTTTTCACTCTGCGGATGCATTTTAAACCTCAGGTGTAAACAGGCTTAAACTACATTAAAAAAAAAGGTGAAAAGCAGAAGGAGCCAAAGCTATCACTGTAGGACTAGAGCCTCATTAAAAATATCTGGCCTCTGAGTCATTTTACATCTGAGACCAGAAAATACATTTATACCGGTTCTGGAGTTTGTAAAAAAAAAATTTGAGGTGAAATTATACTTTCTTTTCCTGTTAGTCAAATTTCCAGGGCTTACAATCTAGATAGCCCATTTTTATCATGATCCCAAATCCTCAAGACCATTTAAAAATTAATTTTTATAGATGAGAATTTATAAGACTTTTAATGTTACTAATTTTTAAGTAAATATGTGATTCTATATGACAAGCATTATTGGAAAAAAAACCCAGTAAGAAGTTAAAAGCTAAGTCAATGCTGACTCTGCAAAGAAAGTTAAAATACTAAAAATAAAAATGAGAAAAAGAAAAATTCTTCACTGAAAAATCAGAATGCTGTTGTGGAGGATGTTGCATGTATAAAAACATAGCTGCATGTTGTTCATATACAAGGGAGATGGAGCTTGCAGTGGGACATGTAGATATACCCTAGATAATACCAAAGATACTTTCCAATGAAGTCTTTATCTTACTGCAATGTCTAAACATCATGAAATTGCATGAACACCAACAATTCACATGAAAAGGAGAATTTGGGATCCTTCTTATTAGAAGTAAAGGAGATTGCCATCATCTTTTTCATTAGATGGAGCACAGATTTTACATGTATATTTTTAGCACTTTTTTCTCTCTTCATAAATGCACAATTCTTAAAGCGTTAAGATCCAGCCAGAATCTGTTCCTGAACCCACTAAGTAAGAAAATAAGCACAGAAAGAGAAATCAGAGAACCTGGATTGCTACCCTAGCACATTTCTAGCCTGCTCCCAGCCTCCTGTTTCCATGGCTATCTGAAGCTGCAAGAGCTACTGCAGTGTGTTGGATCCCCTGAGTGTCTTCAGCTAGAAAGAAATGAAGTAATAATCTTTCCCTATTTAAAATAGGTAAAAAATGTGGTTAGAACTTGAGGAGAGTGGATAACTCTATTTCATAAATACACGCTTTCCTGGTCTTGACCCCAGAAAGAGGGAAGTAAATCACAAGGCCAGTTTTTCTGGTTCAGATCCAGGGGAAAACATGGATGTAGCTTGTAAGATTCTATTCAGTGACAGAATCAGTAT
Source organism: Illadopsis cleaveri (assembly GCA_013399915.1). NCBI lineage: Eukaryota > Metazoa > Chordata > Aves > Passeriformes > Timaliidae > Illadopsis > Illadopsis cleaveri. The sequence continues at coordinate 354,938 of VXBB01014842.1, forward strand.
ATAAACCCTTAATTTACAATATGGATTTACTGTTACTTTTAACCAAAATCTATACCTGATGGACAAGCACCTAGACTCTTCTTCATCTCTAGGGCTACAGCCTCAAAATGTGAAAGGAGATTAATGGACAGAAATGGAAAACCCCAAAGTTCCCCCAGGAAATAGAGTAACTTCAAACATTTGGACAAAAAGGAAAATAACCTTCATTTTGATGGGGCAGCAAGGAGAGAAACGCAGATTAACTTTCCTGCTGGGAGCAACACACCTGAATTTCTGACTTCTCACCTCAGGGACATGATCTCCATGCTCAAATGTCACCCAAGGGCTGGCAAGGACTGCTCTATCTATCCTGCCACTGTTGGCTCTGGCCTTACTGTCTCTGTCTCCCTGTGTGGGAAGGGCCACAGCCAATTTGCTGAGGCTGCACCCTCCCCACGCCTCCCTGAGCCAGGAATCAGGGAGCACTTGTGGCAGTACAACAACAAAAAAAGCACCTTATGCAGCCTGGGGGAGCTGAGTTGTCTCAAACAGACCATCATGCTTAATGTGAACTGACCAGTGGAAGCTCTCTGTGATTTAGTCTGAATAACAAATGGTGAGCTATCCAAGGTGAACAAGCAAAGAAATCTAAGTGAAGAACAAAACAAGCCACCTTTTTAGCTGTATGATTTACTTAGGGCATTCTAGAGCTTGGCACCTATTCCAGATGCTTTTTCAGAAATATTTCCTTCTTGTTCATAAATGGTCAGAAGATAATTGTCAGACTCACGGAAGTGTTTATTCCTCTTAACAGAAATATCTGCCCAGTGAGCATTTACCTCTTAGCTAGCTGGCTGGACTTCTTTATGGTCTATGGAGAGTGACAGGCATGCTGTAGGTCTCACCCCTCTTATCCAAAGGTAGGGATCTGAATCTGAAATGCATTGCCTGAACCCTGCAGGAGAATTGCCCATTTTTTTCCACTGACTCTAATGGTAGACATACACAGGAGGTCAGGTTAGTGGCCTACAATGTGGACATCTCTGTTTGTACAGATCAATCCTCTATCAAGAAAAACGCTGACTTTTCCTGTTATAACAAATTTGATTCCTCTATCCCATCTCTCTCTTGACAAACAAAGCACCTTGTCAAAGGAAAGGTTAAGCTAGAAGCTAAAAGCACAGATGGAAATTACTTTGGTGTAAGGATTAATTTGACTGTAAGATAGTGGCATAAGATTACTACTTGCAGCAGAGCACTAAATACAGTATTTTTCATACGTTTCTGAAATATTCTACTGATTTTGCTGATGACTACCATAGATTTTTGGCTAGCTTTTCCATTTCATAGTTGTGACTCCCTGATTTTTTACATTCTACCATTGCTCAGATATTAATGCAACCTTAGTGGCAAGTGTTCAGTAGCCCAGAGGAGATGCCAAAGGTTAGTAATGACTTTTGAACAAACACTGCTGAAGTGGCAGCGTGTACTTGAAAAGGCACAATTTCTCCCAGCAGTTCAATATTGTATTTTAACTTTGTATGCAGAGAACCTGTGGGTGACTTTTTATTCTTCAACAGCATGCTACAGAGAAGTGCCATTTTGCAAGCTCGTGGGAAAGTGTTACTTCAACCTCATTGACTCTTTTTGCTTCATGGAAGTTATTTACCCAGAAATACTACAGTGGAGGGTCAAATTGCTTTCGATAAAAGCATCCAATTACTTGAGATCTTTTACAGCATGAAGACATTGCATTGTGGCAGTAGCTCTCCTCTATTGTTAAGGTTAAAATGATGCTGTACTGAACACCATCATAAAATCTCCTTAACTCTTACTTTCTTTTTGGTTGTAGAGTTTGTAGGGCAAGAGAGGTGGGCTGTTCACCAAAGGAGCAGGAAAAAGAAAGTTATTCAAAATTGGTCTATTTAGCTGTATATGGATTATGTTCCAATCAGATGAACTGAGGAATGAAAGCTACACAAGTACTAAATTTCTTTTGAAAGCATTGAGTTCATATTGAATGTTCTCTTGACATTTAAAAGCTAAGCTGGAAGGTTGAGTCTGTGATACCCTTACTGTAATTCATTCTGCTTCCAGAAATCCATAGGAGAGCAGATCAGGTACTACCTGTACTATCAGGTACTATATGTCCACAGAAAAGAAAAAATTAGGACTTAGTTCTAAACCAGGAAAAAAAAAAAAAGAGGAGTGAAAACTTTCACAGATAAATCAAATTAATGTCAATTCCAGATATATGGTGACACAATTCATCAATCAATTTGCTTGTAAACAGGGAGGAAATAGCAAGGAGATAAACAACAATCAACATGGGTTTGTGAGGATGAGATTACAAACCTACTTCTCTTCCATGGTTGCAGGACAGGTTTTGTGGTTGGAAGAAAAACAGACAGGATCTACATTTTGATTTGCACTACCCTTTTGACTCTATCAAATGGTACTTTTTTAACCCAGCTTGGGAAATTTCAATAGAACCACAACAAACATCAAAACTGATTGAAAAACAATAATGTAGGAATAGCTGCTGGCAGTCATCTCAAACCAGAGGGTGTTCAGAGAGGGGCTCTGTCCTGCCTGGAGTGTGCACAGAATTTGGGTGCAGGAGCAGGGACTAAAACTCCCAGGTTTTGCACCATGGAGGCAGGGGGGAGCTCTGAGGAGCTGAAGAACAGAAACAGAAACCTGTGCATGGGATGGTGCAGCACAGGAGCATCAGGAATAGAGTACATCAATAAACACAACTTTCACCAGCTCCCCTGAGGCTTCAACACTTCTGCTTAGCAGTGGCCACAATCTGTCTCTCTCCAAGCTGTCTCGCTCAGAAGCATGACTAACTCTGCAGGTTCATTTGTGTCTTCTGAAAGCAAAACCCTGAAAACCACCAGTTTGGTAGTTACAATCGGATACCTATACACCCTTCCTCGTTTCCTACACAAGATCTGAAGACATTTGGAGTTTTAATTCATACCTACAATGCAGACTTAACTGTTCACACTCGTGTTGTGAATAGTTTTCTCTCCCTAAAACAGTTCCATAGTTTATTTAATATCCTAATAAAACTTAGAGATGGCTAACAACTGAAGATCAAGCACTTTCACAGTCCTAATCTGAAATTTATGAGAATTTGGAAGACATTGTAAAGTACAGTGGAAAAATCTGTGTCCTTCCTGGAAATAATTTCTAACTCAAAAACAGTGACGTTTCCTTTGTTGTTATCAGCAGTTATGCTGCAAACAACCAGAACCGTTTTCAAGTTGTAAGCAGTGAACAATCACATCTTTCTTAAAATTTTCTGGTATTTTTTAATTAGGAAGAGACACACAGCAACTAATGGCCTCTCTCTTTATGTTGCTCATGCATTGCTAGTAACAAATTAATGTTGCTTCCAAATATTTTAGGTTTGTGTAGAAACACAAAAATTCTGTATTTTGTGAAAATGAGAACGTATCAGAATTATTTTTCATCATAAATATGAAAAGTAGAGTTTTCATGAACAGCAGAGGAAAAAGAAATCCAATTTCAATGCAAGAGCGGAAGATTGAATGTAGGTCTCTGATAAATCTGCTTGAAACGTCCACTGGATATTATCAGGATATCAGCTGTTTTCAGAGCAAATTCTATTCTCACACTATAATTTTTTTTTCATACCAGATACATATTTGTAAAGGTTTTAATTTCAACAAACCAGAACATTTTTGCATACTTCAAAAAGTAATGGTCACAAACTAGAACACAAGAAGTTCCAGATCAATGAGGAAGAATTTCTCTCCACTGAGGGTGGCAGAGCACTGGGACAGCTGCCCAGGGTGGTCATGGAGTCTCTCTGGAGACATTTAAAGCCCACCTCACCCACCTGTGTCACCTGCTCTAGGTGACCCTGCCTTAGCAGGGGGTAGAGATGATCTCCAGAGGTCCATTCCAGCCCTAACTATTATGTGATCCTATGATTCCATGATTTTTAAGAAAAGAAATTAAACAATGTTCCTAAGCCTTTCTAAGGCGGGGACACCTACACTTAACAGTTGTTAATTTATAGCACATTCTATTTTGAAAATAGTCTGCAGAATGCATGATGCAGGTCCCTGTTTTGTGTCTTTATGCCAATTATAATCCACATTACAATAATGTAGATTATGTTCTCTTTGGTCCTCAATTATAATTTTCCTTCTTAATCATAACTCCATTATACATCCAAATAGAACATGTCTTTTTTTTTTCCCATAAATGCCATTATTTGAAGTTCATTATAGCACCATTCTCTTTTTGATCACCAGATGGTAATATTCTGGGCTAAACTGACTCCTGATCTAACTCCATTGACCTCTTCGTTGTTGCTCGAGAAGCGTCCATGAGGCCTCATCTTGTTTTATCAGCTATTTGCATGATTGTAAAAATTGTGAATATATATATATATAGTAATGCAGGCTTCTCCTTCAGCTTTCTCTTGCATGAATTCCCATGGGCTGGTCTCCCTGTGTTGGCAATCCGAACTATGAGCCAGGAATCCTCCAGCTGCTCATCCCGAGAGCTGATGATAACACGAGCAGATGTGTGTCTTTTTTTGGGCTCTTTGTAACCTGATGAGTTTCCTTCCTCTCATTCCACAAGGAGCAGACAACACATTTTAATTGCTTTATACCCTTCAGAATTTGCACTCCCAGGGTGTGTGAAGGTCAGTGCAGAAGACAACCAGCACTAATACAGAGTGCAGTATCTTCCTGAGGGGAATTCTTCTGGGCAGAGCGCTGGTCCCATCCGAGGGCCAGCAGGGTTTTTGTGCATTTCCCTATTTCACAATGCACTGGATCCTAATTAACATCTCGCTGCACAGTGGGTTGTGCCATGTGTCTGGTTGGGTCAAGGACAATCCTCAACCCTGCAAGCGTGAACATGGTTCACGTGGCAGGTAGATGGGAGAGTATTCATTGTTTATTCATGCCTTGGGTGGTATTTATGACCAGGTCTTTGCCTTTTTGTGGGCACAATGCTGTGCCACACTCCAGATGAGCTGACTCCTTTGGTAAAGCACTCAGGAATTTAAACAGAGCTGTTCAAAATGGGTTTAGCGGCTTTTGAGGGATTCTTTTTATATTCAAAACAAGCCAAGTTCACCAAAGTTAAAGTGTTTTATAGGAGCCCTATAAATTCTAAAAATTTCCCACTGCTATTTGGGTATAGATGTAGACACGTGGTGACTATGTAAATGCTTGGAGATAGGGAATAGCTGTTTGAGAGACACGATAAATAAGTGACAATTTGAAATTCTCTGTTTTATTTTAAACAAGGTCAAATTCAGTTGCAGATCTACACATCTAGGCATACACCTGCATTATCACAAAAGCGTAGGAGCATAGAGAACATTTTGTGCATTTTCATCAGTGTCTTTTTAATTGAAAGATGGATACAAGTGAAACCAATAAAGAATGAAGGTGCTATTTTATTACAGTTAGCCTTTATATTGAATAAGCTAAAGTCATCACCTCTTTCAATATTAATATGGTGTCTGAGCTCACAGTCTGTTACCAGGAGTGTGCTTGGAAGGTGTTGTAAAGCAGGATGTTCTTTTCTTACTTTCTTGAGATTGTAAACACTTCCTGTAAAACAGCTTAATATTGCACAGCCTTTATTTTTGTTCACTTCTCTGCAAAGGATTTGACCCATTCCAGAAATATAAAATGAAATTGTCTTGATCAAAATACAATGGTATATTATATTCTTCAACAAGGAGAGGACTCCCAGCCACACCATGTGCTGGTGAAATGAAACTTCAGTTTTACACAAACTCTTTGCAAGGGGCAGGCCAGGGCTTTGTTGCTGAAAGGGCTTAGGGCATTCTCCCAGGTTGTTTGTAACACAGAAAACAGACACACAAGTGTCTTTTCATATTCTTTAATATAATTTTCTATACTCCTCTATTGAGTATTCACAGATCAACTCATTTAACCTGGAGCTCCTTTTCTTGGACTTGAATCAACATGTCAGCCTGCCCCCAAAATCTCTGAGCTTAATGGCCATGAAACCAACCTCTGTTTTGCCACCTGTCACTCTCCTGTAGACAACCTTTCCATTGTGATGAAAATATCACCTCATTCCTGACTAAACACCTCTCTCATTCTGCCAGAATGAGATCCATGAAATCCATCCATTTCCTAACCCTGTACTTTTCCTTTCCTGATGAAGTTCTAGCTGTTTTCCACCATATCAAAACAGAAACACTCAGAGCCCTCTCAGTCAGCTCCCATTTTGATTACTGCAATTTGCCCTTCTGCAGTTCCCTAGACCTCACGTCCCCATCCCATACAGACTGCTTCTTCCAAAACCAATTTGACTGTTTCCATCTCACACAACTCTGTCCTCAAGTTTCAAGAAAATCTTCACACCAAATTTTAACTGCTTTCCCGTGTGTCTATACATCTTGGCCTAACTATGTAAGAATTTCAGCCCTCCTAGAAGTAGCCATCTCTAGGTAATTGATTATGGCTAACTTGGGATTCTACTTAGGTTAAAAGCATAGTCACGTTACATTTATTTATAAGTATCACCCTGGTAATGCAACTTACAGAGTTCATAAGGGGTTGTGTCCAGCTGCCTCTGTTCCTGTGTTGATGTAGTTTTACACTACTGCTGCCTTTCTCAGCCAGATATATCTTGACAGAGCCATTTATTCATCTGAGTGACTCAAGCAGACATGGGCCAAGAAAGAACTTTAAATACTCCCATTATAGTGCAGGATGAGTAATAGAACATAGTTTATGCTTCATTTGTCAGTCACAGTTCTGGAAATCCAGTCTGTTCCAGAAAGTTAGATATCAATCCAGCTGCAGCAGGTGGAGCTTCATTTTACATGCCAGCAACTGGCGTAACAAGAAGGATTTGGGATGTGTAAATGCCATCATAGAGAAGAGTCACACAAGTTCTTCTGCATTGCTAACAAATGTTCACCTTTTGCTCAAAGTGATTTCACTGAATTGCCATGAGTGAGGAACTAAAGCAAACTTCCCCCCAAGGAATAATGATTCAATGTGCTTCATGAAACAAAGTGTAAAGCCTGAAATAAAAATATTAGACAATATACTCTCTTCTGTGAGATACATAAAATGCTCCTCAAAGGAATACTATCTCATCTATGCATACATCTATTTCCACTGGAGAAGGTGTTTCCCTCTTTTAGGCCCTGTTATGCAGATTTGTGTAATCAAGGCAGCTTTCTTCCAAGTCCTTTTTTAAATGAAGCATTTTCTGTGGCATTTTTTGGCCAGCCATGCACTCTTAGGGTTGCAAGAATATCTTCTGCATTTTGTAAAGGAAATCAGAATTATATTACATTTATGATGAAAGAGAAAGAGAGAAAGAAAGAGAGAGAGAAAGTGAGAAAGAGAAAGAACGAAAGAATGAAAGAATGAAAGAAAGAAAGAAAGAAAGAGAAAAAGAAAAAGAAAAGATAAAAAGAAACTTGAGGCATTAGAGTGATGGTGAAAAGAGATGCAGATTGTTAAATCAAAACATATCTTTTTGCAAGACAATCAAGCTAAGGGACAACACCTCCTTGAAGACCATAGGCCTTCTATCAAGCAAGAATTTAATTTTCAGCAGCTTGTGACACCCACCACCCCAGGAAATATCATGCATATGTATGTTTTAATGTTTTCTGATCCCTGCCTTCTTTTTTACTTAAGTCTCATCTTCACATAAAACAATTGCAAAATTTATGGGTGGTTATGAAAATATGAAGAACAAAAATTGATGACCAAAGCTCTCTTTCTATGCAAGTGTTCCTTTTAATTAGAAGCAGAGCATGAGATATATATGTGCATGAAAAGTACTTACATAATTGGTATGGGCTTACATATTCTTGCTATGAATGATAGTCACTGGTCATCCCTTCTGGTGTAACTTGAGTGCTAGTTCAAAATTCTGCAACTCTAGAGATATGGAGGGACACAAGCTTTTAAATTTTTTTAAAATAAGATATGCTAGGTAAAAGCTGCTCTGGTGTTGAGATATAAAAGCATTCCTGCCCCCTGTAGAGCTTTGTTTTCATGCAACAGAACAGCCTGGCAGAGGTGTTGCAGTAAGAGGGGCCCACAGCTCCACTACTAGACAGCTGAGAAAGTCACTCCTACTGCTTGTGTGGTAGTGACATTTAGCCATCTTCTAAAATGATCTGAAGCAATTAAAGGCCTCCCTTTTTTTCTTTTTTTTTCTCCTTGGACAAAATTGAACTTCTTATACACATGAAGGACATCTATCAAAACTGTGAATATCACAATACACTCTGGGTTTTGATTAATATGTTATAAACAAACTATCATCAGTAATTCAAGCACTCTAACAAAGTGCTGCAAATATCTTTTCCTAAGAGAAGTTGGCAGTTGACAGTAGCTTGGATGGAAGAGTGGAAAAGGGGAGATCTCCATCATCAACACTGCAAGAGGAGAACCAGCAGATTTTTGTCTTGCTTGCACACATCTTCACAACAGCAGAATTTTACTGGTTATTGGATTTCAGCTTTTCCAATTCAATTCCCAAACCACAGCTTATTCATGGCATGCTTGCAGTAATTCTTTTGGTTTACATAAACTTGTGACTATTGTTATACAAGTTTTAGAACTTCTCTGCTATTCTCTTACTTGAGGGTAATTTTAGCTACAGTTTTGTACTAGAGTAGTTTAGCTAACTTAAGACACAGAGAGTCTCTGACTAATATCTACAATTTCCCTCTACTTAGGCTCTCAAATCCCTTGTATTGCACTTACCTTCTGTATCAACAGCTGCACTTAGTAGACAGTTATGCTTTTCTCATCAGTCAGGTATGGACATGCAAATTTGCCACTTCTGTATTCCCCTTAAGAGTCTAATTTATAAACACAAAATAATATTCCCATAATCTGTAACTGTTTCCAAAAGGTATCTGTTTCCACATACAGCTAATACCACAGCTTTCAAGCACCTATCAGAATATGAGAACAAGGCAAAAAAGCATTTAATATGTACTTTGCATCTCTAATAACCCCTCACTCCCTCTCCATCTTCTTGCTACTCATCCAACTACCCAAATGGGGAAATTCAATATATGACTTCAACAGATTTTAAATTGAAAATAATTTTCATGAGGAAGGGAACATACTGTATTTCTTAACATGAGCAAGGCACAAAAAGTTTGGACTGGAATGCTTGATGCAATTTCTTTATAGACATTCCTACAAAAAAAGAAATATTGCATAAGGACAACAACTTTTAATGTCCTTTTTTTCAAATATTTATCTTTAGTTGTAGATGCCATTTTTTTTAAGAAGGTATTCCTCCTAACTCAAATTTGGTTACTATATTTCCTTCAAAGAAGAGGGTGGTTTTGCATAAAAACTGTATCACAAAATCACAGAATCTCTGAATCACAGGGTGGTTGAGGTTGTAAGGTTGTAAGGAAGCAGATCATCCCATCCAATCCCCATGCTCAAGCAGGACCACCTACAACCAGTTTCCCAAGACCATGGCCATGAATATCTGCAAGGATGGAGACTCCAAAACCTCCCTGGACAGCCTGTGCCAGGGCTCAGTCCTGCTCACAGTGGCAGTGTTTCTGATGTGCAGACAGAGCCTCCTGTGTTTCAGTGTGAGCCCACTGGCTCTGTCCTGCCTGGGGACACCACAGAAAAGAGCCTGGCTCCATCTTTGCACCTTCCCTCCAGGCACTTACCCACAGAGATGAGATACTCCCTGAGCCTCCTCTGGGCCAAACTCAGCTCTCAATCTTTTGCACCATCATCATCTTTGTGTCCCTTCACGGGATGCTGTCCAGTGTATCCATTTCTCTTTTGCCCTGGGAAGCCCAGTGCTGGGGCTCAGCACTCCAGGTGTGGCCACACCAGCTCTGAGCAGAGCAGAAGAAACCCCTCCCTCAACCTGCAGGCAGCACGTTGTTAACACAGCACCAGTCATTGCTGCTGGCCAGAATGCTTCAAAGACATATTTTTTGAGCCTTCATCAGTTTCCTATTCATTCACTCTTTTCCTCTTCAGTGCTGTTGACTATGATTTTGGACACAGAAGGGAAGTGATTTAGCAATCGTTTGTGAGTTCTGTGAGCAAAAAACACAAGCACATGTGAATGACTTGTAGCATTGAGCTGCCTCCATACAATATAGAATAAGGTCTGAGTAACCCATTCAAGGAAGAAATTATATTAACTGTGGCTCAAATTTCAAGGACACAGTCATTTTATAAAACTGTATTTGGTCTTAAGAAACAAACACAGAGAAAGACTCTAACTAAAAATAAAATCATGTTAAGAGGAAAAATACTTCCTATTTCTAGCCAAATTCCAGCCAAATTCTAGCCAAAAGGATAAAATCCAGGAGTTTTTTGTTATTCATTTTTTCCATTTACAAAGTATGGGAAAGCAGAGTTTGCAATAATTAGGTTTATAGATACTAAAGTAGCTGAGTTTTTCCCCCTTTTATGCAGCTCTTAGTGCAAGATGACTCCTCATCCACTGCCAGAAATCTTATTGTGCAGCTTACATGTACCTCTGGACTCTCAAATGCGAAATGACAGGGTCCTGGATGTACCACGTGATCACCAATAATTATGATTCACTGAGGTAACCAATCAACAATAATGAAAATCGACCTTGGGGCATAATATGTGTGGTGTTTGCAGTGGAAACAGGAAAATACCAAGACTTCTCTAAAAGGTAGAGCTCTACTCTAGGAGTCCATATGGAATTCTGTCCAGTTGAGCCCCAGAAAAAGTTGCAGACACCTAACATTGCTAGTAAGTTCAGGAGCATGGAAAATTAGGACAACATGCCAGAAAGACTTCATTTATTTTTGGTAGGAAAATGACAGTGGAGAGGGCATGTAATTGGTGTCTATAAATAAGTATGGCAGAGGACACAGGGGCCCTGCAGGAATGGAAAAAACTGCTCAAACAAACACACACAAAAATAATAGAGAATAACTTCTGAGAATTGGCACAAGAACAAATCACTGGAAATCAGCAATAGGGTCCTAATGACAAAGGTAGTGGAGCAACATTCCAGTGATAGCAGAAGAACTACTCCTGTTTCTGCATGTAACTTCTCCAGTGCATGAAAGGGTCAAAATGGTTCTCCACGAGAGCAAATGATCCAGGAAGTCTCTTGCAGGTCAGTAATACCATGGCTACACCTCAATTCCAGAACTGCCCTGGATGAGGAACTGCATACAGGCTGAAATAGCTCAAGAAGTGCTAGATGAGATATATCTGTGGCAATGCAGTTTCCTCCTGAGCTGGTTGCAGTTCCATTCTTAGCATGAACAGATTTTTTTTTATTTCTGGGCTGCAAGTGTTTCAACTAGCTGGATAGCTGCTAACTATCTCTAAGTGCCAGCAGCACCTCAGCTTAACCAGAGTGAGCACACGGGCGTCAGCACTAGCAGCCAGTAATCCCAGCCAATTCCCACCGCCTTGCCTTGGAGACAAGCAGCTGCCAGCAAAAAGGGGGAACAGGCACGAGCCAAAAGTGGGTTACACTTCCAAAGTGCTTGCAAAGTGCCACTCTGGGAAGATGAATTGAAACAAGATGTTACCTTATTGTCACCACTTCAATGCTCAGTGACTCATACCTGACACCCTGAGCACACTGGAGGGGGAAATCTGCTTTCCTGCCCCCTCAACAGCGTGTTTGTGCTTCAGCACTGCTAACAGCACTGACCCTGACACTGCTGCAATCAAGGTGAGCAAGAAATGAAGAACTTCTTTTCTGTGCTCAGTTCCCTTACAAGCTACAGTTACATTTCCAAATGCTCCATTTAAAGATACAGCAATAAATGGAGACCTATGTGACAAATATGCTCTGCCCATACTTTTTCTCTTCTTATTTGTCAGCACTTTTTAAAGGTAGTAATTTTTTTTTATTTTTTTATGTTCTTTACACCCTGCACAATGACTGATTTCACTGTCAAGCTACAACTAGACTTGCAAATATCTGTGTATGATTTAACCACAGATTTATTGAAGCGATCATTGTCATTATCACTTATTTTCCTTGAATGTGTATCATCTCACACAGAGCTCTACTATTACCCCTGATACGAGCGCATCTGAGGGGTCACTTTAAAGACTAATTCAGAATAACACATAATATTTCATCTGATGGCATGAAACTGATTTACAATTTTGCAGAAAAGTTATTTTTCCTGTTCTATAGCATGGCTAATAGCTGAGGTCCATAAAGACTGCAATCAGGACATCAAGTTTTACATCTGGCTGCCTTTTATTGATGGGTTTCTTCTCTAATACGTGTGCCCTTTTACTGAATTACCTCTTCATTTCTAGTGAGTTAATTCACCCCATATCTGTTGTTACAGTTACTACTGGATCTTTCATGTGTTTAATAAAGGGTAGTGTAATTTTTCCAAACACTAAATTTCCCTTATTTCCATAAATGTGAAAATCTTAAATATGTATTTTCTGTACATTAAACTAAAATAAATAAATGAGATTTGACAAGATGGAGATGATAGTCTTAAGCCATGCCATCTGGGAACAGTGGGATTTATTTACTCTTTCATTTCTCACTCCAAATCCTACCGTGTCCCAGCATGTAAAGGTCTGTTAAGGAACAGCGCCATCAGCTAAAACATGTTGGATACCCTTGAGTGGCCAGCAGAACAGGACAGACGGCTGTGTTGAAAAAACCACAGTTAGTTTACAAGTCCTCAGAGGGCCCAGAGCTTGAAATTGCCACAAATTGCATTGATTCTGTGTCCTTTTAATATGGCAGCAATGTCAAATATACAGTGGCAAAGTTTTTGTTTCAAAACTCTAAACTTCAGAAAAACTCAAAACTACTGGCAGTCCTGCAGTGAAAAAGGGCTCAGGTTTCATTTCTGTTTAGAGTCTTCTTTGTAAAGGAAGAGGTTATGCATAAGAAGGAAGAGCACATGGGAGAAAAAGCAGACACAGTGACATATGAAGAAGAGGTTAAGCCCTGGTGGTTCCTGTTGCTGGACAAATCATTTGATTTCTTTGTGTACAGCAGAGTACATTTGATTTCTTTGTGTACAGATAATGTCTCCTGGAGTGGAGACAGCTTTTTAAAGGAGGTGTTATCTTTTTCTTCTAATATACATGAAACTTAGCATCAAAGGGGCATGACCTTGGTGGAGGCACCTCCACACTTCTAGATGGAGGTAGTATTTGCATGGAATTTGCTTTGAAAGGAAATCATATCCTAATAGGTTATACCTGTCATTCTTCTCTTTTCTGAGCAATACTAAAGCCCTGAATTTTCTTTGAATCCTTAAAAAGCCTCTCATTTAGTTATTTAATTTATATAATGCTTATGATCTTGGCAGTTGGATGCTTTGCAGGAAAGAAAGAATTTAACATTACATAAGCCACCCACAACAGGTAACAGAAGCTAAATTACTGCTATTGATGCTATTGAAAACCTTGACAGTCAAATTAACAAAACAAAAAACAAATCCATCAAAAGCTAAACACAGCACATTGAATTTCTTTATACACTCCAAGCCACAAAACTTGGTTGGACCCAAATGACAAACTGGAAAATACTACTGGAAAAAGCCCTGCACTTGTCTTGCTTGCTCCTAGGACCAGGCTTTGTGGTGGAGATCCCTCATGACCAGGCAGCAGTGGTAAGAGATACAGACCTGCCTCACAATTTTCTTGGCTATTTGCTGCTAAACAATGTAAGCATTCTCCTTCTCTGTAATGTAATGTTGGTACCACTCACTCACAGAAGGGGGTAAGGGTCAGTGCCCCCAGGAAAATGCAAGCAAGTGACAGGGAGTCATGAGCCTGCACTAAGTCAGGCTGCTGTTTCCCTCCTCACTGGCAAGATGTGTGCCCACTCTAATTAGTTTTGCATGGACCATGTGGCTCTACAGTTCCTGAATGCTGGTTTTACATAATTAGAAAAGAATAAGGATGTTCAGCTCTCGTGTGGGTACAGAGAACAGTATAACTGATTTAACTAGGCTTGCATTCAGAACCCTTTAGGAAAATAAAATCTTGATTTGAGAGGCAATGTGATCCTACAAATTAACACTGGGATGAGAATCAATACATTCAACAGACTGTCACTGAAATGTCATGTGTACCTGGCCCACACTGGGAAAATCATGAGCCTCAGCAAGATGCAACCTACCACCCCACCCCAAACACTTCCCCCTCCCAATTAGTCAGCCATGAGGACTGGCCTGATCTTCAGAGGTGTTGAGCACCTGCAACTCATTCTGACTTCTGCATCTAAAAAACAAATTCTGTGGGAGGTGTGAATGACTATTATCTCTGAAAACCAAGCTATTTGGGTAAAATTTCATGGGTTTTATTTTATTTTTAAGGTTCTGGCTGCATTATGCCTTGGTTTTCCCATTTCAGAGATAATAACTGTTTTACCAGCTTCATACGAGCATAGTGTTACTTAGGAAAACGCTAAATAGATGTTGGATGTGATTATGTTCTCACTGCTTCTGCAATGAACCTGTTTCTGACAGCTGCTGGTTCCAGAAGGCACTGGGTGAGTTTGGCTTCTCAGGCTGCTCTGGGGACAGAAATTCCCAGCCTGAAACCAGGTGCCACTGTCAGCTGGCAGTCACACTGTGGCCCAAGGACTGTGGAGCACTACCCCAGGCAAAGACCTGCCTATGAAACATTTAAATTGCTATTCACACTAAACCAAATAACACAGGAAGGGATCACAGAAACACAGAAGTCCAGCAGTAATTCCATAAATAATTCAGTTTAGGAGTCCAGTCTGCATTACAGCCATGGAGCTGAAATGTAAGAATATCATGGATACAGAGATATAACAATATTTTTTTGCGTGCATATTGCAGAAGTAGTATAACCATGATGGTCTAAGAGTAGAACTATATCAAAGCCTGTGGGGAAAAGTGAAATGTTTCATTAGACTAGTGTGTTAAAGCTGGAATCAACAAAGAAGTGATTGGACACAGCCCCCCTTCAGGTCTGAAATAGAAACAGCAGCTGTGGAAGATGAAATTAACCCATCAGGCTGTTTGGGGAAAAAAAAAAGTGGTTAGTACATGTGGAGACAGAAAGCTTATTCAATACTCTGGACAACAGTGAAAAACATATTTGTCCCTCTTCAGGATTAGAGTGATTGTGTTGGAGTGGAATATGTTAACTGAAAACAGGTGTCAAAAGAGATTTTAATTTCTTAGTACTTGTAAGAGAGATGATTTCCTGCTCTCCTGTTTTGGTGTTTAGTTTTGTCTCTGTGGATAACACCAAAAATCTCAGGGATGGTGTGGCTGCACTGGCAGAACTATCCCCCACTGGCAGATGGAAGTTTCTGTCCTTCATGGACTCCATGAGCTCATCCTGGTGCATCACGGTTGTTTAGTCTTGGCCATCGTGTCTGGAATGGAATGTGGCACAGGGGATGGGCTGCAGAAGTGCCTTGTAAAAGATCCAAGGATGATTGTGGTTGTGAGATGTCTTGTCAAACTCAGTGTTTGCTGCTCAAATACAGTGGTACCTGCTGAGTATTTGTTCCTGAGGCTGAAGTTAGTGAGTCTGCAGCTATATGAAAGGAAGGAGTTTTGCTTCTGACATTTCTTTTGCCCCAGAACCTTGTAAATTGCTCATGATTGATTACATAGGTCGTAAATTATGCTGGTAACAATAGTGCTTGACACTATTTTCAGTTCTTTTAACTCACAGATGCCAACTACCTGCCCAAGAAGTACTCCTGTCCAGGAAAGGACTTCTAAATAATTAAGGTGATCTCCGTGAGTGATCTTTTTGCAGCAAATGAGGTAAGGTTTGAAAAGCTGAGAAGTGGCTGATTTTCTTCAGACAAGTATATTTATCTATGAGTGTCTTACCACAACTGGTAAATTGCAGTTTGATACGGATCATTATCTAAGGTGAATTCAGTAGAGTTATATTCAAGAGAGTTTGATGGAAGGACAATTGTTTTTGAATTAAATAAAAATCAATTATGAAATCCATGTTTTCGGTGCACATGATAAAGCTTTCATAGATGATATAGAGCACAGTCTTAGTGATAAAAAGATTTGGATCTCTTTTTATTTTCCTTTACATTTTCCCAATTTTTTTTTTTTTTAGGTAGATCATGATGAAGTCAAAATGTAATAAAGTTATTTTTATGCTTATATTGTGCCCATTTTTTTGAAGAAAATTGACAGAAATAAACCTGCATGGGGTGATAATGGACTAGATGACATTTGTTTCACATGAGCTGGAGCACTGAAAGTTGGTATCCATCTTGGGGCCATACTGAGGACAAAGCAGGATGCTACCAGGGAATGGAACATGGTGGACAGACTGGGAACATTCCTGGTGGACTTGACAATACTACAGAAGGCAGGAAGTTATGGTCATTAATTGGTCCACTGGAGAGAAAATTTTATTTCCTGCACAGTCTCCTTGACTTCATTAGTCATAGTGTTATCTAATTGCATGTTTGCACTACTTGTGATTTAGGACAGACTTTCTTTCTGAGACAGGAAAAAATTGTAATGATAGCTGGCTTGTTATTTCTCTTCTGGCTTTTTTCCATAAGTAGTTGATAGAGCAGTCAGGAAAGGGATTTTGTCTTGAGACTTCAATATGTTTCCTTGTCTTCTTCTTGAAATTGCCCTATGAGGATTGGTAATAGACTTAATTTCTGTCTTGTTACAAAAATATGAAGAAAAAAGTCAACAAAGTAATTCTAATTCCGCATACACCAGCATTTTACGTGGTTGCTCCTCTAAGGAGACCTTTTGGCTTTCAGAACAGACAATTCACCTTTGATTAGCAGATTTTTCATTGACTGAAGAAGTTTAAATGGTTCTTTACCAGGTAGAGGCTGGGGCAGCTGCTGTTGCTGGTTCTTGTGGTCAGTACCTGTCATAGTTATTTTTATAACATTTTGGAGTCCTGCAAAATGGTTAGGGAAACTTCAGAAGCACTTCATTTTAGCCTGCTTCTTGTTTTAGCTCATAGTTTTGGAGTGGTTAGATAAAGGAAATAATCATACAGGTTTTTCTAGCATTCTGAGACATAAGTCCTACTGTGTAGTTGGCATGGTGATTCTGAGTCAAATGGTTACTGATGGTCATGACCTCTATAAGGCTGCTGTGTTCCTGAAACAACCTCATGAAGTAGATTAAAAATTTTGAGCTAACAGTTTATCACCTCTCCCTCCACTAAGACACAGTCTCCATTTCACAGCCACAAGCTGCCTTTTTTCTGGTAATCTAACTTGTTAACATAAAGAAATAAAGTTCAGAGTAATTGTTCTCTATGTGCATTTATCTTTGAAGATTGCAGTTTTCATTTCAGACCTGCAAGAGGCTTTGCATTCCTGCAAGATAATTATTTTCTCCATCCACTGTAATTGGGAAAAAAAAAAAAATTGTCTCTTTCTACAAACTACTTTGTCCTAAGCTACCACTCCTGCTTGAGGTGCAATGGCACAATTCCAGGAGCTCAGCTGAGGCAGAAGGTCATAAAAATTATAAACAATTAAAAACATCTTAATCCCCATTAAATGGTGCTGAATCACTTAGGAATGTCCAGGGTGGATCAAAAGCCATAGCAAGGAGACAAGCTGGTAGAGGGAGGCCCTGTGGAAACACACAGAGGATACTGGTCTTTCCAAAGTCCTCATGCAGAGGGTGGACAGGCACCTTAAAAACGGAAGTGATATATTTTGGTTTTAAACAGGTTTTTTTTACCAGCAGTGATTTTGCCCTGAAACAAAAGAAAAACTTTAAGCAGACTGCCTCCTCATTGCATTATTCACTACCACTGTCCTAGAGGCACTGACACTTTGGAATGGGACCTGCTGTCAAGCGTGCAGAGGACCCCACAGTTAGCAGGGACAAACTAGGACCAAGAGCTTCATGTAGTCATGTCCCAGGTCATGCCAGCACATGGGAATGCACACAGCTGGAGTCTGAGTCAGAAAAGAGCTAAGACCTGAGGACAAGAGGTGGAGAAAACTATTTACAAGGTTGGATAGCCCAGGGATGCTTTTCATATGTCAGCTATGACAACACCTATGAAGGAGGCATTTAGATTGTTTTGAGAGTTTAATAGTATTTTAAAGAGAAACCGATGTGTTTATTCATCATGGAAACATCGAGAACTCTATTACTAAGGTGGAAAGAAAACACTAGTGCTTTGGCAGTATTGCTACCTTGACGTGGCATCCCACAAGTCAGGGAAAAATCTTCTGAAACCCTCAAGGCTGAATTGTTTATCAGTTGCACAAACCCCTTTTTAACTTCCCTTGGAGTACTTGATAACTAGATACTGCCAGACAAAAGATGTTAAAGAGTATCCGGCCTGTTGCTTTAGTAGGAGACAAATTTTCCAGCCCCAAAATCTGTTATTGCCTGAAAGAAATGGGAGTGTAATGCCTTTGAAATTGTTAGAAATGAAGTGAGGAAAACCATTGTTTCAAATTGATCTTTAGCCTGTAGTTCTGCCATGGGTAGGTACAAAAAAATATCTTTTCTTCTTCCTATGGTTATCATAAAATCAAATTCTTTTTTGTGTTGTCCAAGCTTTGTTTCAAATAAAGTAATAAAGGAAGAATATAGGGCTGAGGAAGAACTTGGTTATCTTTTCTTTTCCGAGCTCCCAGATGAATCATAATCACACATGTCTGAGTAATCGATTTCACTAGTACATTTCTCAAACTCCCCAGCTATAACTACGACAATACAGTTAGAGATTGATGTCTTTAAAAAAAGAATAGAACTTAATTCACCCATCTCCTTTACACCCTGTTAAGAGTAATTAAGAGCCTTTTAGGCAAGGTAGCAGTAGATAACCTTCTAGCACTGGAGTGACCCCTGCAAAGTAGACATGAGGCCACAGGGATGAGTCGTGTTCTGTCTCCACCATATGGCTTTGTAACAATTCTATAATTAGGGAATGCTATCAAAAATTATGTTACATTGTAATTGAAGACAGAACTACAGCATAAATATAAGCATACATAAGCGTTTATAGATGTGTGGATAGATGGGTGCATAGCACACCTATGTGCACCTGAGATATCTAATTCTGCTGGCAAAGGCTACCTTAGTTGTGGCATTTCATCACTTTGGAGTGTTTTGCTTTGCCACTGTCACAGTTTAGCTTTTATCTTATTTATTTAGTGCAAGGGACACCGCCAGGTTGCAGATCTGGATGACCTGAGCCATTGGTGACGTGAGAGGACAGCATGGAGATGACAGCCAGGAAATTTCATTTTGCTGCTGACTCCAGCACCGCTTTCTACTGTGACCTTGGGTCACATCACCACTCTCCTGGTGAATCCACCTCTAAAATAGGGGTGGCACATATTGGGTCTGTTTGAGCTTGTACCAAGTGGCTGTTCCACTTTAATCATGGAGGGAGCCACTCTTCTTCCAGCATGTTTTGTGTCCTCCAGTGATCTGGGGAGAGATGTCCAGGCATGACTGGTGAATAATGCAGTCTGAAATTAGAAAACAGAAAATGAAGCAGTAAGACACACAGTCCTGAATTATAATTTAGAGAGAACTTAGTTTGTTTCCATAAATGAATAAGTCTAGAAAATAGGAGAAAGTTCTACATTAGACTGAACTTATCAAAGTATATTACCTGTGTTTATTGGTTTCTGTGGTTTGGTGGAAGTTATCCATTACTGCTGAGGATAGTTAATGGCTCCACTTAACATCTTCTGCAAGACAGAGAATTATTCATGGGAGCCAAGTTAATGTGGGCACTAAACAGACTTGATTCTTTGTGACTGGCACCTGTGCTCTCCTGATTTCATCATCAGTCACTTAACCATGTGATGTGTTACTTCTCAAGTAAAACGCTGAAGTCATATTAAATGCATCAAGCAGAAAGCTGATTAAATGCTTACTAGTACCAAACTGACATTTACTATAGCAACAAATGATTTTACACATCGCTATCTTTGGGTCAGGAGAATTTCAAAGGGATACGGTTATTAACCAATCTATTTTTTTCTTTTCCTGTTGCTCTTGTGTATAAATTCACTATTGTGACAACAAACAACCACTGATGTTTTCTATTCTAGGCTGCAAGAACTTTTGGTATAACAATCCTTATCTGAAAAAAAAACCAAAACCCTTCCCTAAACAGCTTTAACTTCTTCCTTTTCCTCCTGCAAATAACAGGTAAAATTAAAACACTCCTCTATGTCCAACCTTTTTTATTGTGTTATTGACTACTCACAACCTCTTCTAACATGATACTCTGTCAAGCCAGAAGGATTTTAATGGCCCCTATGAATTCTTTCGGAGACTGCAATCTTGCCTTGGGAAAGAAAAAAACTTATTTCACCAGTGACCACTTAAGCCAAAAGACATAACTAGATAACCAGTGGCATTTGAACCAATTTCTTTTTTAACAGCAGTTACATCTTTCTCTTACTCCTGGACAGGTCTAGAGAGATATTACCTACTTGGCACATAAAGAGGAAGAGGAAGAGAAAGAGGAAGGGGAAGAGGAAAGAATACAGTGCACGTTTGCATGTGAGCATCTACAATCCTGTCTTTATAAGCCTCTTCTGTCTAAACTGCCTGCACCAGAACAGTCTAGAGTAGACTGAACTACATGGTAGGTAGCAGAATTCATTTCTGATATTGTATTCCACTACTGTTTTTGTCAGGTAATCACTTTCATAACAAGAATAGAGTTTTCAGAACGGAAAGGAACCTATTTTATCTATTAGGAAGTCCTCTTATTTACTACTCCAGCACAAAGACATTTTGCACAATGTTTTTTCCATTAAAATTTTAAATGGGTGAAAAAGCATTTTTTTAATAGAAATCTGTACTCTATGTGTTCAAAGCCCACAAAAACCAGGGTAAGTTTGCGACTGCTTAAGATGGTTCTACATGAGGATTATTTTTAAAGTACTGAGTATTATCAAAAATTTTGCCTTCTGTACACCTTTTCTACAACAGATATACTAAGGATATTTATGATGCAGCCATTGTATGCCCCACATAAATAAAGAGAAGATTAAAAAATTTTAAAAGCAGAATAAAAAAACTATTTCAGAAATAGGGATTTCATTTTAGATACACAATAAAGTTGCTTTCTCCAGGCAGCAACTGACAGAACGAGAGGACACAGTCTTAAGCTGCGTCAAGGGAAATACAGGTTGGATATTAGGAAGAAGTTTTTCACTGAAAGAGTGATTAAATACTGGAATAGTCTGCCCGGGGAGGTGGTGGAGTCACCATCCCTGGATGCGTTTAAAAAGAGACTGGATGTGGCACTTGATACCATGATCTAGTTGAGGTGTTAGGGCTGGGTTGGACTCCATGATCTTGAAGGTTTCTTCCAACCTACACGTTCTGTGATTCTGTGATTCTGTGATATACCATTCTCATTATCACCATTATTCATCAGGATGACTCACACCAACAACTGATGTCTGTTTATTTGAAATATTTTTCCATTTATTATTTTCTGCAGAATCAGAGGTGATAAAGTAACAGAATGTCTGCTTTCTAATATATATTGATTAAAAGAGGAAAACAGAATCTCCCTTGTTTCCATGAGCAAGTAAGCATAAAATGTTTGTCTATATTTCTTTGTTTCTCATGCATTAAAGAATCTGCACAGGGTTGTGTGCAGTCAGCATTTACCCAAGCACACTGACACATGGGTGCTTCCAGAACTTGCATTAAGTTTATGGTAAATTATAGACATGTATTTCTGGGTATGCTCAATAGAAGGTTAGGCACCTATTATCAAAGAAATTTGACCAAACCGTACCAGGGGTAGATTTTGTTTGGTTGTACTTTGCAGTTTACTTCCATAAGTAAATGATCTGTGCTTGTTTGTTCGTCACTTCACATTACAACAATTCAAGATTAATTCAGCTAATAGCATTGTCTTAGAAAAGAAAAATGAGCTTTGGTTTGTTCGTCCTTTTAGTCCTATGTGCTCTGTGATTTTGTTCACATTTAAACAGTCACTTTATGCATCTGACTCCTTGCCATAGATCAGGAATCTTCATATAGAACTAGAATCTTGCACGTGCACCCACTCTGTCAAAGGAGGTCTTCACTTGAGGTGGTGAGGTCTGGTTCAGGTGCAAGAGATTATTTTTCTGTTATTCCCTCTAGACAGAAGCTCAAAAGTTAAGTCCCAGCTTCCTACATACATTTTGAACATTTTGAACCTTTTACCTAGAAATTACATCTGTTCTCTGCATGTGATGGGTTTGATTTTTTTATTTTACTAATGCACTGTCAATCTGGCAATCCAATTCATTTGTAAGAATCTGGCATTGTATTATGACTTTTCCATGGTAATGAGAAAGAGGTAAAACATCCAAGATGTTTTTGTTTAGTTAGTATCTGAATGACTAACTATTACAAGGAAATAGAAGTGTCAGTCTAGCACAGATTGTTCCATCTTCAACACATCTGCTTTTCAGAAGTCCAGTAGTTGACTTCCCTCATGAACTGCAGAGACAACAATAATTTAAGTCTCTGGACAGTGCCCTGTGAGCTGAACACTAAAAGATTCTCTACTAGCATGCATTGGCCAAGTACTTTATGGGATCTAGCTCTCAAACTGATGATTTACATTCAGATTTGAAAATAACTTGGTAGAGAGAAACTTGGTGACAAAAGATGGTGAAATTAATTTTGTGGCATTTTTGATTCCTGTTGACCTGAAGTGTAAACAGGGCACTTGTGATGCAGGGCAGCCTGTTATGCTGAACTAAACCATACATCTGAGCCCTAAGTGAGGATTGAAGCAGACAGCTATCAAAAGCAGTGATTTAGTCCTGAGTTAGTCATTGCTTAGTCCAGTCATCATACAAACGTGATATAAAAAGTCCTAAAGTAAGATTGAAAAACAGTGGTTCACTTGTTAATGAAAAGTATTTGGTGCTTATTTTCAGAACCAGTCTAAAAGCTCTCTGTGGGGCAGGGTAATTACTTCATCAGAATATTCTACTTTTGAAATCAAATTTTTCCATACTTAGAAGCCATAGCCTGAAAGGCATTAACATCCCAGAATTCAGACAGCTGTTTTCTGTGGTTGCCAGTCTCCCTCTTCTTCCCCATCTCCCACCCTGAGTGTAGATGAAACCTCAAGAGAAACATTCAAATGAGACACAGCTCTTGGGTGGTGCCAGGAGTCTTTCAGAGAAAGCAGAACCAACAATTCAGTAGTTTTGGAGGACAGAGTTTAGGCCCGATTTAGGCTCAATCAGCTTTGGGGCTCTATTCTGATACCACTACATGTTTTCATATACTACAGTATATGCACAATACACTTTTTTTTTGCACACTCTACAATAACAAAAATATGTTACTCCTCTGTGGGAATGCAAAGATAAAATGTGAAAGGGAAGATTGTTTGAAGGATTTGAATTCTTTAACACATTTACTTCTCAGTTTTGTAGGAGTTAGAAATGAACCTCTGCAAACAGATGATAAATTCACAGCAACACTCAGTGTTTCAAGACAGCAGGTATATATAAATGCAGGAAAACTGAAAATGCTGGTAAGAATTGCATTTATGTTGCAAATCTTGGGTGCTCACACTTCATGAGATAGTTTGCTGAGTTTAAAGGCAAGACCCATATCCTTCCCCTCGTTTTCAGTGATGTAATTTGAGTCTACTCCACCTGGGAGGAGCTCCCATTCTGGTTATTATTACCTACCAACTCAGTATAAGAAGTCTTCCTTTCAGTACCTTCAGGATAACACTAATTTAGGAAATCCATGCCTGAATTTCTAGCATTTTCTTAAATAACAGCTAACAAGATATTATATTTCTTCTCAACACACAACACTAGAAGTTTTAAGTCATTGTGAATTTCAAAAGAATTATAATCTCTCATTCATCAGCGTCTTAAACCATGTTTCACACAAAGTGTAAAAACAAATGTTACATTTTATCTTTTCAAACTGAGGTGAACAATTTGGTACAACCTGAGCAGAAGGTCATAGGTTTATCCTGTCAATAAAGGACAGCACAAGTTGCTTGCTAACTTTATACAGAAATTGAAGTCTATCAAAAAACTTGAATTTATCCTAGGCCCATATTTTCACATGAACTTTTTCATTCAGACAGTCAGCTTGAAGTCACACGCTTTTACAACATCAGTTTTACCAAAACCACTTCCCCAACATGTGAAAACTTCATTTATTCAGAGAGTGATTTCAGTAGAAACCTGAGCAAAAGGACTAAGAATTCATAGCCATTTATATTTATGAGTAACTATGCAAGAGTTCATAATACAGCAGTTCAGCAAATTCTGTTGGTGGTAATTTAGCCCCTCATAGCCAATTGTTTTTTATTTGATGACTGTAATGAGCTACAGCCACCTTGGACCACTACCTACAGCAATACCATGTCTAAATTTAGTTATTTGATCTAACAGTTATTTATCTGTCCATTTGAGTAATATGTTCTTGGAAGTTTTCTGAGACAGATTTCCTTTAAGTTTTACAGCTGGTGGTGGGTGTTTTGGGAAAAGGAGAGTCCAGCATGAGAAAGCAACAATAGAATCAGATGCAATATATTTGAGAATTGATCTAATTATATGTTTTCTCCAGTCTAAAGAGGACTAAAGAGTAAGTCATTGCTGGTTAAGATGTAAGTGTGGCATATCAGTTACCTAGTATATGGAAAACTTTGTCTTGGAAGCAGAAGACACAGTATAGATTCACTGTTATTCTCTCTTCCATACCTCCACTTCTATCCTTCTTGCTCTGGGCTAGTTACAACTAACAGAACGGATATTTTTTCCCTATATCTGGCATGGCATTACGAATACATGACTCCATCCATACACATGCAGATAAAAAGAAAAGCCTGCACTTTTGTGAAAAGCCTCTCCATGTAAACTGCTTCCTTTTCTTTGAGTTGCCACTGAGTGCCTCCAGCACTGATTAATCTGATTACTCATAGCAGTTTGACATTACAATTTCTGTGGAACACTTTTCTCATCATTGAGAGCAAGACTTGCCCCTGTGTAACAAGGACACAACCTGAATGGCACAGCCTTGTACTTGTGAGGATGGACTGAGCCCCATTCTGATGCCCTGCTTGAATTCTCAGAGTTGGAAACTAGAACTTAAAGGAAAAAGAAGCAAAAATTGGCATCCTTTCTATTAAAAAAAAAAAAAAAATCACACTTTTCCCCTACTCATGTCAACATCAGAGCAAAGCATCTTCCAGTATGATTAGAGTAGAAAATGCATACTTGTCACATGTTGTTCCATTTTCCTTTCAAGGTAGACAATAAAATTCAAATTACATTTCATCAGTTTTTTAATTTCTTCCCAGGGAAGATATTTCAGTCATTTCTGTGAAGGAAACTTGGGGAAAATACACTCTGCTGCTGTTCTGGGACATTATGGTGATGGACTTTTTTGTTGACATTTGCCCCACACTTTTGAAGGAGATAGCTTTGGAAAAGGAGTGCAGCTAACAACAGCCAATTAGTTGTTTCCCTAGCTGACATCTCTTCTTCCTCCAAATCTCTGTATGTAATTACATGTCATCTCCTTAGATACTGGACTAGTTTGAATTTTGCCTTTTAGCCAATGGCACATTTTGTGACTCATGGACATCTGCCATGCAGCCAGACTGTGACCCATGCTCAAGCTGAACCTATTGGCAGGCTGAGACTGATGCTCTTTTACTATCAGCTGCATGTGTCTGAATTAGAGTCATTATCTGCAAAGTGCTGCTTTCCTGAGAAGTTCTTTCACATTTGTTACAACTGTGTTTATCACCACACTGCATTCCTGCAGAGACCTTCTGGATCTCACTCTTTCCCCAGCTGATATCTATCATTGCTAGAGAAGATTTGAAACTAAACTATGGAAGGAAAAAGCTTAATAGAAGTGAAGCCTCACAGTGAAGTGACATATTTCAATAAAACAGTATCTGTAGCAGTTTTCCATAATTACAAAATTGTTTTATCATACCCATTTTATTTTTACTGGCAGTCTATCTTTTGTAAGTATAGGATATATTAACACTTTGTAAGTTTGTTGAACTTAAATACTGAAACACGCAGCTCCTTATCTGGCAAATTACTAAGTATAATGGGTAAGGCTTCCAAAATTTATTCAGAGATTCAAGTTTTAAATAATACCATGTTGACAAGAATAATCTAAAATAGATCCTTTCCCAAATTTAGATGTAGTGTGAGAACTGAAGAAAAAATTCACATCTATATGTCAATGTTAGTAAACATTTCTCTCAGCTAATACTTCAAGCTTTCTTGTGTTGAAGTTCAAATAGAGTTCTGATTGCCTTCAAAAAGTCTGGACACACCAGAAATAAGATATATATCCAGCCTAGACCTCCTCAATTCCTAATGGGAATACATTAATTTGTTCAGCATGATTTTTGTCTGTACCTTTCTCTATGTACTGTTCAATAAAGTCTGAATGTTATTAACAACTAAACATGTTCTTAAAGGGTTGAAATCTTGGCTTCTCATCTTCTTTTCAAATGTACCATTAGTTACACAACATAAATAGAGCAACAAAGAATAGAAAAGAAAAACCTTTTTTATTAAGCAATATGGAGAAGACTTACTTGTTATTTGCAAACATGAAAATTCTCCTTTTACATGGCTTCCCATTATAACATGATGATGTATATAACCTGTATTGAAAAAAATCAGGATTATTAGGTGTGAAATGGTTTTTTGCATAGAAATTCTGATTAATCTTCTGCCTTTCATTGCCTCAGATCATCTCCTCTGAGTAATTGATATTTTTCAGAGCCTTTATTACCATGGCTGCAGGGGAATCACCATTATATTTGTTTGCAATATGAGAAAAATAATAACTTCTGGGTTTCAGGCATCCTATTCCAAAACAAAATTGGAATTTCCTCTTCTTTTTCAGACAGTGTCTTTCAACAGCATGCAAGTGAAGTGATCTGCTATGTTATGATGAAGCACTGTCCTTACCTGCCCCGTCTCCTCTGTCCTCATATTCTCTATTTGAGAGGTATTTCAGCCTTTGTAACCTCCAGAATCACCTTAAATCACCCAAATTTTAAATTCTGTTTCTAAGAAACATGGAGGCCTTCAGTTACTCTATTATTTAATAATTTAAAACCATAAGACTTTTCAACAGTGGAACAGCTTCATCTGAGGGCCAAGTTTTAAGTTCAAGGTATTTCCCTTTCAGATAGTGACATGTATTTTTACAGAGGCACAAAGGGAAAAAAAGAAAAAAAAAAAAAAAGGAAAAGAAAAAAAAATAATAAAAAATAAAAAAATAAAAAAAGAGAGACAAGGAAAAAAAGATCTTGTTTGGCTAGAGTTCCAGAAAAAAAGATTTTGAGATACATGACTCATACCCATTGCAACAGAAGCGCTGAATGTCGTAAGTCCTGAAAGTACAAATACTTTAATCATGCACAACCTGAAGAACCACTTAAAATGGAAGCAGGGAGATTTTGGCTTCTTGAGAAAGCTGATGGAGATAAAAATTGGTGTTTCACTGATTATGACAAATATGATCTTGAAAAGCTATATCAGCAAAGGAGGAGCTGTGGTAAGTCTTCAGAGTGTGTAACTGATCCTGCAACATCTGACTGAATGGGCTGTAGCTTCACCTGAAATACAGTAATGTGATCAGGCACCAGGTGCCATCAGAAACTGTTGAGGGGCAGGGGATTTTACTTTTGAGATATTACAAATATATTTAGTCAAAAGAGATTGAAAATTTCTTGCTCTAGAGATACCCTTCCCAGAGAATATGATTTAATCTTTAAACTCCTTTAAATCCAAAAGACCATTTGTTTCTTCTAAAGGAAAAAAGTCTGAAAAGCCCCATTGTTCATCTTTTATAATAACACTGTTGTTTATTTAACAGCTGAAACACTGAAGGTGAATTGGTTACTTCTGTTTTTCTCAACTTAATATTTGCCTCCTACTGGAAAATGTGGGAACAAGAGTGGAGGTGAAGCATTTAAGATGCTTCAGTCCTTTGTAGAATACTTTTTAGCTATTAGTTTGAAAAACACTGCCCTAAAGGTAGAGACAGGTGACAAAACCCTACACAGGCTGGCATGAAAACCTGCCCTGTGCATTCTGTAGCTCATTTTCTGCTCTTACCAGCAATGGTGGCTGTGAGCAGGTATGGTCACCCTGCAGAAACCTTTCAGGGCTGGACTGACTCATGGCCCTGCTCTGCACGACTGCTGGTGCTCGATATGTTGGAGCAACTTGCCTCCAGGTGCTAACAAAAGCCCTCAGCAAATAAAAAAAAGAAAGAAAGAAATGGTGAGAATGTTTCTGACAAAACTGCTGTCCATATTTGTGCTGCATTATTAGACAATCAATGCTTTTGTGTGGAGCAGAAATGAATGGGAAATATTTGTGCACGGACATTTTGCCACCTAGCAGTGTTGCTAGAGAAATTAAAAGAAACCTCTGTTCATAGACTCTTGTTGGTAAAGATCATAAATTGATCAGATATTTGCCTTCAGTGAAAAAAAGAAATCATAAAACCAAACCCTGCTGCCAAAGAGTCTATAAGCAAAGCCAAAAAGCTTACACTGTTTTGAGCTGAAGAAGAGTTTGGCAACTGTTCAAAATGCAAAATATTTTGTTTCAATTCCCACCCAAAATAAAAATCCCATGGTTATCTATGCAAAACATATTTAACTCCTCAACAAGAAGGTGGTGTGCATTTAGCTGAATGCACAGTGACTTAGCCGCGTAGCCCCAATTCAGCATTTTAATCTTAATGACTTCTGTGGGGTCAAATATGCACCTAGCTCCACAGATTGCAGATGATTCCACATGACTTCAGGTCAAGCGTCATGTCAATTAAGCCTAAATATACAAGGTTTCTTTCGAGTAATTCAAAAGAACGTATAGAAGGAGTTTCAGTGGCAAATCTGAATCTTTCAGCAAAGATTAAGCCTTCTTACAGAAAAGGTGAGGAACAGAAGAATTTGTATAAGCAGCCCTGAATCCCTGTGACATGTGTTGCTGAATGCTATTTGAGGGTGATTTAGCATAGTCTTACTAAAACACTTCAGAATGTTTGCATTTTTATTGACTACTTTATTTTAATGTACAGTAATTTCAACCGTGTTCTAATCTCTCAACTTCATCATATATTTGCGAGCACTCTCTGTTCAAGTGGCTCCATCATGGAGCTGAAGTCTTGTTGGCAGGCTCTTGAAATCCTTTTAATTATCAAATTCCCATCAAATATTCCTTACATTCACAACAGCAAATATCATCAACATGTTGAATCTAATTTTCCTTCAATTCAATGTAGAAATAGAAATCTACTTGTGCAAATGGCACAGATCTTCCTGCTTCAGATCATAACACAATGTCATTTTGCCACAAAGGACAAAATAAAGTGGCATGCAGCAGGTTTAGAGTTAGGAAGGCATGCCTAGTAGTGGGCTATGGGCCTGATATTTCTGGGTCTGAGAGCTCTTAGACTGCTGGCAGCTGCTAACTTTTTCCCAAGGAAATATTTCTCAAGAAAGCTTTTTCTCAAAACAGTCTTGACAAACAACCATCCTTTCTCAAAACAATCTTTCTTCAGGTGGTGTTTTGCTGTTTCTCTAGTTTAACCAATGGGTTTAGAGAGGTGTCGTTCCTATTCACCAATCATGTTAAGTCTGTATCAGAACATCTTATTAAAGGTAGCAAGAATTAGACAATAAAGCCTTTTTTCTATGCTCTTTGCCTTCTGAAACATTTGGAGTCTTTCATCTTTCTTTCGTGTCCTACAATGACAGTGGGCATCAGAGTAGGGCAAAAATGAGTTTTAAACACTAGAGCAAGACCAATTTTCATGTTATTTAACATAGCTCACAGTCCAGCCTTAGGGGCCGCACCAGCAGCATTGCATCCCACTGCCCACTTGAGCAGTCACCTCTCCAGACACCCCAGCAAGAGAGAGCCCATTCACCAGTCCATGATTTTCCCCCACCAGAAGAAAACTAAGTAAGGAGTGGCAAGCAGATGAGAGGAACAGGAAAGAGGAAACTGGTCGCTTCCCAGTTCTCCCCAGTCAGTGGTGCTGGTTATTTCAGCTACACTGGCACAGGCAGCCAGTAAAGCTCCCAGGGTACGAGAGCTTGTTCACTGTCTGTGCTCTGAACCTCTGTGTCACCACTGACCTCTGTCCTGGCCCCACACTCCTTCACCATCACCCAAGCAGCACATGCAGCAGCTGAGGTGAGATAAAGTGGCACAGGCTTATGTCTGGGCTGGCATCCAGCAGAGGGACGCCACAGAGCCCCAGGATGTGTGTTCCCAGTAATGCGAAAGCCTGGACACAGCTTGTGCCATTGCTAGTGCTGCTCCTATTACCTCCATTCGCTCAGCAGAGCCGGCTTAGCCTGTGCTGGCGTTCTACGTACAAGTGCTGGATGCACCTTGGAAACAATCTCTGGATATTTATGATGTGGCCATCACTACCATACCACGAGTAATCATAAAATTCTGCAGAACTTGAAGAACTGCTTATGAAAGAGTGAGAAATAGTTTGATTTTTCCTGACTCAAAAAGGCATTCTTATCCCAGGGAACAGCAATGTGCATAATAGGAATTCTATTGCAGTAATCTTTACTGGGGAAAAGAGACCATAATCCACCATTGGAAGACTTCATAAAGGGTTGTATGGCATTTTTTGCTCTCAAAATCTTCAACTTACTAGAAATCACCTTTTTGAAAAGTATGCTTTAGCTTAACTTTATGCTACCTGACCTGACAAAGGACTGCTTGGGTGTGCTCTACAGTTTGTGCTATTTGAGAGTTCACACAGCTGAATGACTGGTTATTATTTCTCAGAAATTATTAATCTACTCTCAACACTTCATAACACATAAATTACTTGAGTTCAAAAAGAGAATTCTATTATTTCACTGGAGTTTAATGTGATAAAGTTCAAAGAACTACAGTGCAAAAAGTTTTTATTCAGCAGACTGTCCTAGATAAAACGCTGATGTAATTCTCATCCTTTGAATATTGGGCAAAAATTGGCAATTTTGATTATGTTTTTAATGTGACAAATTGGAAACACCAAGAAGAGGTGCCACTTATTCTGGAGAATAGTTTCTGGGAAGTAAAAGAATTCAAATGGAAAAAGCTTGGGGGACTTTCAAACAGCCATGCCATGTGGCTCTGTCTCTCAAGCTCTTACACCCACACACACTTTCAATGCACATAATTGCATTTTCCAAAAGACTAGTGATTTTCAGCACTCAATTTCAAATGCATGCCAATGGGGTTTTGCCTTTAGGTATAAGTGGATTTTTTTGTTTTAAGGCAGAGAAGTCATGGAGTTTTATGTTTCTGCATGTAACACCCCATATAGTTTTAGATTTTGTCATAAGGCCAAACATTTAACAAATGTGGAGATTTACTAATCAGGAAGAGAAGTCTGTTGGTCTTTAACTATAACTATGCAGTTATATCTTGTGGGGCTCCTGATGGACCACTGTCACTGTAATATCTCAGTGCACCTAATCAGAAATAACTAAATATTTCTCGTGGCCTAATTCTTTGTTTCCTGTTACTGAGAAGAATATATATTTTGTTATAGAAAGGTGCAGGTTTTTTTAATTTCTAATGAGTGTCTGTAAGAGGGAAGAATATTACAAAAATGTCCTTTGTTTTAATTACTTCTATGTTCAATGACATTTTCTATGACAATTTGTAGGTTAGGTCTGTATACTCAATACGAATCTATAGAACAGAGCCCCGCTTCCTTCCTGCTGATCCACAAAACATTTGCTTTAAAGTCAGAGAAATCAAATATCAAGAAAATTAGTGTAGAACATCTTCTTTTTAAAAGCTTTATTTCTATTTGCATGAGTCTCCAATAAGTTTTTCCTATGGGACTTTCATTTGGGACCTTCACAGGTTATAGGGCCACCTGGATTTTACTTTTAGCTGAAGCTCATAAAAGACATTTCTGCTTTGGTGCAGATGTAGCTTTTGCCATTCAATTGGGATAAAAAGCTAGGATAAACATGATACACCAAGCCATAGAGAAGCCCAAAGAATAGCCTGGAAGATCTGCAGCACACTTACTATAACCTCACCACTATCCAAGAACACCCAGTGGAAAACTTGGTTTCTTACCTTGTCCCCAAGATGTATGTACAGCACACTTAAAACCTGCATCTTTTTGTAAGTCATGTATGGCATACTACTCTCAATTCCCTGCCAGACTAAATCTTAGAATGGGAAAGGCTTTTCTTCACCCTTCCCCTACCAAAAATATTATAGGCCATCATTAGGAAATATATTAGGAAGTGTATTTATGGAAGCTGTGAGTTTGCCAGACAAACGTTATCTTCAATAATATTAAGTTCAGGTTCCATACTTCCCTTCACATGAAGTACAATTAACTTCACTGAGATAAATACCTGTTAATATGAAATAGATTCTGTTCATTACACCCCATATGTGTAAATATACAGATTAGAGTTAAATTTGATTCTAAATTATTTAATTCCAAATCCTAAATGCCTACATGCAAACAATATTCAAAATATTTGCTATAGATATTAGGCTGCTGAAAATCACCACAACAGTCAAATTATCAAATTAGGAGTAAGAGATTGCTATGGCAACAGGACACTTTACCTAGGTTAATGCTGGCTGCCTCTCAGCAGAAGTCATTAGCCTTGATGGACTTCTTAGCTAACAGAGTTACACAGCAGCTGGTACCCAGGATAATTTGTTCAGAGCTGGTTTGGGTAACTGCACCATACATACTCATTCAATGTAAACTTATCATACAAGGAACATTCCAATTCAATTTATGAGGAAAACTCCATGGCTTGTGCATCCAAAATGTCAGATTTTCCCATTAGAAGAGATAATTTCTCTTTCATTGAGAAATGTTCAAAGTTCTTCAAAGACAAAAGGAATATTTTTAAATCAGTTTGTACTATAAGTTTTGGAGAGGTTTTTGATGGTGCCATCATTGGACTTTTTATTTTTCATTGTTATGCATCTTTTACACTTAATTTTGCAAAGTTGATTAAATATGTTATAACTCTTACATGGAAAGATTTGATTTTGCTTGCTGAAAATCAAGCAGAGATTGGCAGAGAGACAGGGAGAAAAATACAGGGATATGTAGCCCTCTCAGTGGTCTAATTTATACTTGGGAAGATTTTAAAATCTTAGGAGATTGAGAACATTAGCTAGAGCTGGGCAGAACACATTTCTCATGTTGCTCTACTGGCTCTGCTCCCATAAATCCATGTCATGTCAGCATTAAGCATTTCTACAGGAGATGAATATTTGTTCTGGTTATGTATTTAGGAGAAAAAGGCACACTTAGGATGATAGCAGATAGTCACAATTGTGTTGATTGTATATACAGTAGGATCAGGATTTCTGAAAGCTAGACATTAGATCCTTAATATTATTCCCTGCATTTCCTACCAGATAGGATTGTTTTGCTAAGTTCAGCCAAATAAGAGGCTGTAGCAAAGCAATGTTGTGTGTAAGAACTAACATCAGAGGCTTGGTCCTCAAACTCAGATGAGACACTGATGTAACTAATCATCCCAATTACATCTTTAGTACTGGGCTGGGCTAGACTGGCCCTTACTCTAAAATATAGTATGTTAAAGCTTCTCCTGATTTATGCCTGTGCTGATCTCCAACATTTTTCCTGGAGGTAGCATTCCTCCAGATAAGTCTCTTTTTCAAGTTCAGGTCAAGAGAGAGAGAAGGTGAGGACCAAATGGAAATATTAAGCAATGTCTAGCAGATAACAAACAAAATGCAATAGAGAATAAAATTATCATGTTCAATTTCATATGGGAGATGCTGGGGTTTTTTTTCTCTCACCCCTTTTCCCTTCTTTAGTCTTTCTTGTTAGTGTGAAGTTTATAGGCAATTATGAAAAGCAATACAGACATAAACACAGAACAGAGTGGCATGAAGTCTAGATGATGGCCTGTAACTAGCAGTGCTAGATACACCCCAAGGGACAATACTGAATCCAATCCTATTTACTGTCTTCATTAAGGATCTGGATGGTGAAGCAGTGTGGGGAGTGAGTACCCTCAGCAAATCAGCTGATTGCCCAAAACTGGGAAGGGTGGCTGATCCACTAGAGTTGTGTTGCCGTGCAGGGGGACCTAAACATCCAAGACAAATGGGCTGACAGGAACCTCATGAAATTCAACCAGGGGAAGAGCAAATTCCTGCCCCTGGGCAGGAACAGCCTCCATGCTGGGCACAGCCTACCTGGAAAGCAGCTTGGCAGAAAAGGACCTGGGATGTCCTGGTGGAGACCAAGGAAAGCATAAGCATTGAGCCTTGTTGCAAAAAAGGCTAATGGTGCCCTGGGCATCATTAGGCAAAGTTAAGGGAGGTGATACTTCCCCTCTACTCACCACAGATGAGGCCACACCTGAAGTGCCATCAAGAATCCAAAACATAGGGAGCAAAAAGTCTTTGAAAGGAGAGAAGCCAAATATTTGCTAAGTTTAGGTCACTAGGATTACCTTGAATCTTCTTACCCGTTAAGCTCATTCTCAAAACTATTCCTTTCTGCAAAATCTATGAGGATTAAAAAACTATATCCATTCCCTTTTAGAGCCTACAAACAAAGCACTGAAGTAAGAATTAAGAGAACTGGTTTCTTTTTCATATACTGCTGTATTGCATGACCCTGAAAGACTAGATTGGATTTCCCTGTTTCTTTGTTCACCTAAATGATAGGGATAACACTCCTGACTGTATTGTAGTGGGGATTTACTGATACAAAATACTGTGTGAACTCTGTCCTTACATCTCTTCCCAAACAAGACACTTCAGTGGCACAACGTAAATATGTCTTGTATAATAGTCTTACTGCTTGTACCAAACACGTCCTGTTTTTTCAGTTACCCCAAATAACTGTATGTGGAAACATCTGAAGCTTGTGTGGACACAATTTTGGGGCTCTTTCCTGCCCCTCTAGAGTGGAGGCAGACAGTGAAGAGTAGTGATGAACATGGTCTTGAAGACTTATTGTGATACTGTAAATTTGGAGAAGAGAATGCGTTTGCTGTGGACTGTGTGAGATGCCTTTTAGACCTCTGAAACACAATTTTGCCCTGACTCATTACTGTAATATGTAACTGTAGTGTCCTGCAATTGCTGCTGGTGTCCTGTATCATAGTTACTTGGCTGCAAACAAGTCTCTGTTTAGACTTAATCAGGCACTAATTTGTCTGCTGTACCTGCAAGAGACACATCTCTAGTCATGTAATAGGGAAGTTGCTGTGAGGTTGCCAGATCTTTTCTCTTCTTCCCTGGAAACACTTTGGCTATCTCCAGCATCATTTATCAGCCTTTTTCTATGAGCCTCGTTCATAATTTTAGAACAAAGCAGATATTTGAAATACTTCTTAGATATCTGTCTTTGCAACTGCTACATTGTGCCTTTTTACCATATGAGAAATTCATTCTTTTCCTTGAGTAGAACATGTAGAACTTTCCCTCTTACAGCACCTTCTGGTTTCACTCTCTCATACATATTAACTTTCCAGCCTGACAATAGGAAAGCAGAGAAAAACCATTATTCAGCATCTCCAAATCTCTAGATGTAAGAAGCGCGCTCCTGTGAACTTGGTACACTGTATGGCTGAATCTGACCCATGCTTCCTAAACCATAAATCATCTGTTCTTGAGCCATCTGGATTTGCTTTGATTCCTGACGGGCAGATAGTGTTGCTGGAAGGAAGCATGTGTTAAAACAGAGCAAAATAAATGTCAATGGTGTGGAACTTTAAAGAGAGACTTTAATCTAAGCCACTGGAGAATGCAAAGTTCCTCGTTTTTCTGGATAATGAGGAATTTCTATAATTTTTCAGAGACAAGTCTTTTCACAATTGAAAAAACCAAAGCACCTTACACAAAGTGTTCCTCTTAACAGTTTCCAATAAAAGCCATTTTTCAGCACAAGAGTATGACCATCTATCTTTGTAACAGCAAAAACTGACAAAGCAAACATACATCAGTGGCTCTCTGACCTTTTTACCGTGTCACTAATAAGGCAGTGAATTGATGTCAGTCTTTCTGTGAATTGAAGGGTTTTTTTCCTACCATTCATTCAGTAAAAACAGGTGTGATTTTTATCCTGCAGGAATGTACACATTAGTTAATCAAGAAACCTCTGAGATTTGTGACCTTTTAAATGTGGACAGTGTCTGTAAGACAGGTGCATCTTTAAACACAGTCTTCCTGTGTGGTTGTTTTAGAGGCTGTAAGACCCCTGTTGTGCTTCACCACCAGGACACTGCAGAAAATTGCAAAAGATGTTCAGGGTTATTTCACAGTAGTCTTTGATTCAATAACAAAAAAGAACTTACAGAGCATTGTCTGTGAAAAAAGTGCTCTATTTGCATCTGGATATAGCAAATAAATTATATTATGCAGAAAGCATCCCAAGCAATGGCAAGAAAAAAGGCTGTATAAACTTCAAACCTGTATCCAGGTTTGTAACCATGGCCAGATGTTTGTCCCCTCACATCCAGCCACTGCAGACCAATGCTTCTTGGAAATATCTCCATGTCCCTTTGATAAGGAGTGCCTCACGAGCTGTGCATCATAAACATCTAAGTGGGTGCTAAGAGAAGCTGGTACAACTTTAAAGTGGGAACCTTGTGCTTTTCAAACAGACACTTCTGTTTCATAAATCACACATCTGGAATTACCAAAATATTTAAAAGATAGGATTTGGATCGTAAACCAAGGATCCACTAAGTTGCAGTGTCCTGGTTTGGCTTTCCCAGAATCTGTCTTTGTCCTCATGCCATGAGTAATGTTTTTATTGATGACTCAGTATGAAAGTGTTACTGATAAAGCTTGTGGGTGTACAGATACCAGAGGAATTTCAAACGAAGCAGGGAATACATAATGTACAAGAAGCTGGTAAAAAAAAAGGTGAAGGCAAAATCTGTGCAATTTAAAATGGTTTAATGCAGAAACAGGACAAGAAGCCAGATGTCATCCTCATAGAAGAGCAAACTTAGTCCTAGAAAATGATAATTCTGAAATCAATTTGCAAACCATAGTGAATAATCTGTTGAATAAGAGCTACAGTAAAATGTTGTAGCCAAGAGGGATAACAGACTGGGGAAATTCTATCATCTGCAAAATTGGCACTAGGATGCAGTCCAGTGGCAGTATCCACATTTTGACAAAGAATCAGACTAGAACCATAAGAAATATAAAGGGATTGGAAAACAAATCTTAAAATGAATGACTCAAAGACCTGAATTGATTAAGATTATTAATAAAGCTTATCAATAAAGACCTGAGCTGAATTAATTCAAAGCATCTATAAGGGAAAACAAGTCAATGAGGGAGGATGGATACCCAGCCAGCTAACAAAGATTTGGAAAGGTACTACAGCTGGAAGCTGAGACTCCAATCATTCAGGCAAAAATACCAGATCCATGTTTTTCACACCTTTACTCCAGTTGAGGTAGCTTTTTTCAAAAGATGTAGTCTAGTACTTGAACAAATTCATCCAGTAAAGTCCCACATCCTTCTTCTAAGGGGCGTCAGAGCTGATCATGGTATTCCTCTCTGACAATAGATTACAACTGCTACAGGGAAAATTAAGCATCTTATGAAAAATACTCAGTCAAAGTTCTGCCCTATTCCACTGGAAGAGCAAACTGCCAAAGAGCAGATGGAATATGTTTTGTACATTAGAATGGGGTTTATCTTTCCTATCTTAATTGGCAGAAGATAGCCTAAAGTAGCTGGCTCCCCCAGTTTTCTCTGTTGCCATTGGAAAAAAAGTTAAGTGTCCCCAGAAGACTACTCAACCATTCTATCTCTTTCCTTGATTATAGAATAAGCATAGACAACCAGATAACTACTTTTAAACAGATTAATTCAAGGGGAAAAATAGTCCCACCATAAAGGCAAAGGAACAACCAGTCATATGTGAATGATTTTCATTTCCTGGTAAATTTAATTTTACAAAATTGCATTGTATGAAACCATTCATACAGGTCAAATCGTTCATGAATCACAAATTCACAAATCATTCATAAAGGCCTAGGAACTGAATAAATTAAAAAATATTTTAATGGACTGAGAATCTGGGGACTGGACTAAATTATCTCCCCAGGTCCCTTCCAACCCTAACAATTCAATGACTCTGTGACCATTTGCCATTAAATATGCAATTTTTTAATCTCTTCTTTGTTTTAGCTTAATGTTATCAAACTTTGCTGAAGGAGTGTCCACAGGACTTTGATATAACACAGAATTTCATTAGAGAAAGAAGTGTTTAAAGGCACCATTAGACCAGTTCAGACACAAGAAAAATAGCATAGTTTATTGTTACAGCAACAATCTTTGCTCATGTCCTGTAACTTCACCTACATAAGTGGTTTTACAGTCTTTCAGCCTATGGGTCAAGCCTTTGAGTAAGATAAAGTGACAAAGTTTTGCTGAAATCACATCTATTTCATGCAAGATCATGAGATGATGAATACAATTATAAGACAGCTAATAAATAGTTTCAAGTGCATATTCATTTTAAGTGTTTAATAATATTTTGAATGAAAATGCTTTCTCAAATCAAAACCCCATTAAATATGTATGACACTTATTCAGTATAAGTTGTCAGTAGGGTATTTCCATGTATTTTCATTTTCAGTACTGCTGAGTCAAGGCCAAAGCCCCAAATCTGAAGAAATTTTGACTCAGACCTGAATACTGAATTACATTTATAGAACATGAATTAAATGGTCATGGGCTAGAAGCCAGACTTGCAGGAGTTTCAGCTGCAAAGTGGAGGCTAATAGGAGTTATCAGCTATAATACTTGTCATTAATAGTGCAGGAGCTATTTTGAGAAATACACAAGCTGACACAGAGCCAGATCTGCCCTTGTCTTTTACTCATACTGCTGCTCCCAATACCTGCTGCTCCCATGGTATCCTATAAAAATAGTTTGTAAATCTCTGCTTTAAACTATTTAGGCTGTATTTGTTACAAGCAGACTGGGTGTGGTAACTAAATGCTCTCCTTCTTCATTGACAAGCAAGCCTAGTCCAGAAGTGGTCATCAATCAGGAATACCCCAACTGCACTGGAATGCTCCCTGATCCTCAGAGCCCCAAAAGGCTACTAAAACAAATGAGGATAGTTGAAGCTCCCCACAACACATTTCCATGCTCCACAGGTTTCTTTCTGCAGGAGAGGTCATCAGGGAAATACATCTGATGATTTTCCTTCTGACTTGCACCAGCAGAGCAGTTCAAATCAGCCATAAAGTAGCATTAGGTACCAGATCAAATCAGTCAGCCCTTTGACAGGGTTCAGATCTGAACCCCAGTTACTTTGCCCAGGCTCATTTCTACCTTTAAAATCATGTTCTAGTTAAATGAGCCCTTTCTACAAACTTAAGAAGGGAAGTGTAATTTAGAAGAGTGGAAAGTATTATTTTAAGGTTGATTAATTGAGTAGGCACCATGCTGAACACTACTTCCAGAGGCAAGGGATGCACCATGTTACTAAATGATTATTTAATGACTCATAATCCCTGTGCATGAGATGTCACTCCTGAGGAATTAGTTTTAAATGGGGTAGTGGTGTCTACTCAAGATGTGGAGCTAGATGTCAAATCACTGTAATAGCTACATTTTTACATCAGCCAACATCAAATTTCAGCAGCTTGTGGCTGGAATCACTAACAGATATACCCACTGCTGGAATGATTCATGACTGCAGAGTAAGAAAAATGATTTACAAAAAGCTTTTGGTGCCAAATGGTACGTTTCAGTATCTTAAACTTTGAACCAAAATATTTATATTCCTGCTTTTGAATATCCAATTCAATTTAACACTTGCCAATTGGGTTGGCAAGCTGCCCTCGTGTAATTGTTATCCAGCTGCTACCTACATGCAAAGCACATGCAGCATCTCACAGCAGAACATTGTTCACAGATTTAGCAAAAACATGAACAAATGGAAGAGATCCAGAGACAGCAAATTTTGTATGCCTGATTTGCAGGATTCATCATTTCACGTGCCTTCTTTTCTGTAAAAGACCACTTCATGCAAACTTTTATTTAAAAAGAAAAAGAAAATTACAAAAAAATCAGTAGAAGTGTTTCTTCTAAGAGAAGCAGCTATTGAATTCTTTTGTTGGTATTTAATAAATAAGAATTGTGGGACATTAATAATGGCTCCATATGATCTTTATAAAATACAGTGCATTTTCCTGATTTAGAAACATACTTGAGCATAAATTAATGGATGTTCTGGGTCAGATTAAAAGTCCAGCTAGACCCAGCAACATCTTTCTGACAGATGCTGAGTTCTCAACAAATGTGTTCAACATATATTTTAAAGTAAACAGTGTATCATTATACTGCCATGGAAAGACAAAATAATAATGGATTAATATACAGAAGTTTCAGTATCTGCCCTGTATAGATTTAGTAAACTTGATCTGAAGTGGCAGTCAGTGGACAAAGGAAAGAGCCTCAAAAATACATTCATTGGTCTCCTAATTTCATCCCACAATTTCTTTAAGTAAAATATTGTACATACCTTTCATGTGGAACATTGCCATGGCATGGGGCTTTCTCTGTCTCCTTTTTAATTGGATTTATCATTTGTACCATAAATGCTAATGGCTGTGTTACTGCATTGTTATTCATACAGGGGGCTGGAGAGCTGCCCAAAGCCATAAACAATCCAAACAGGAGATTCATGGGCACTGGAGAGCTCTGCCTTGCTCCTAATGGTGTATACCAGGGTGGGGAGCAGTGGCTCTTAGGGCTTCCATCCTAAAATTTGGGTCAGATATGGATGCCTGCCACATCTGAGCACCTAGAGAAGCAGCAGGATTTTTCAAAATGCTGAGCTGCCTTAATTCCTGCTGACTTTACCGACGACTGAAGAAATTGGCTGAAACAGAATTAACAAGACATGAGACCAGAGGCACATGCTGCAGTATGTTCAGATAACTGGAGGAGATCAGACAGCTCTTTAACAGCAGCTAATTAGAGAGGTCAATTTGGATAAATGTGTGATATGTTCATCACTCAGCATTTAATGAACTATGTGAGAGGTAGATTTTAAGGGGTTTGTAACAAACTGCTTTAAAGACATATTCTCAGTTGTTCAGATTAAAGAACCAGATATAAAGGAGGTATTTAGGCAGAATGATGTGCAGTGTCCTCACTCATTCTTTCAGGATATCAAATCCAGAAGGAGTGCATCATGAAGAAAAAAACTGGACATCCAAGTATATTCCAGCGAGTGAGAAAAAAATAGCTAAAAATTAAAATTAAACCATGATTCAGACATGAATCCAAACAGGAATTCTATAAAAATCTATCCATCTCTTGGTAGAGGATAGATGTTTGTATGTAAATATGTCATGCTTATGTGAGAGTCTGATGATAGCTGAAAACAATGGTGTGAGCTGAAGTGCTTTAGATGCCCATTTCAGGAGATTTGCAAAAGTGATGGGGACTCCCTTCCTGCTGGGTAGTGACCTACTCGTTGAATCTCTCACCTGGTATACATGAGACAGAGGTCCAGCTGGTGTTTGGTTAAGGGCATTCAAATGCACAGCTCCTGTAGAGTAAATCCAGACAGAATCTGACTTGGAAAGCTTCTTTGAAGATGTGCATCCAAGAATGCAAGGTTCATCAAACCAGGAGACCAAGAGCGAGTGTGACTCCTTAGCTGAGGGTATAATGAGCAGCAAGGACCATAACCCACACCTCCCACACCCTGGGTGGTAATGCTCTGAAATTAGCAGGCCTAAATTCCACCTTAATTTTTCAGAAATGCTTTTTCATTTTTTTTTTACCTCGTTCTGTGTTCCCATATATCCAGCCAGATATCAGGAGTACAAATGATGCTGTTTGAGAAAGTAAAGATAAATAAAAATGAAAGAAAAGTAGAATGACTCCATTAAGCAGTATTTAACCTGCTTTTAGTGGTTTTGCCATACAATTTTTTTAAAAGAAAATACCAATCCTCAGTAGATTGAAACCATTTCTTAGTGCCTCAACTCTGCTGTATGAGTTACATCCTGAATTTTTCAGTGCAGTTCAATGTCTGACACTGACACGAAAGAGGATCTGCTTTTTCTTGATAAATGTTAGTCAGTTGTAGTCCATATCCTGGTCATTCATATTGGGTACAGCTCTCTATCTCATTGAATTAGAAAGAGAGACAACCTACCACTCACCATTAGAGAAAGAATCCAGTTGGCATCATTATCCCAAATATCCAGTATGTGTTTTGTTGTTTCCTAACTGCTCACAAAAAGGATTCTCAGAAAAAAAGCTTGGCTGACCAACAGGCAGGTTTCACAGCTGACATCTGAATATTAACCAAATACCTTAAAAGCAAAGTATCACAAAAATATCCCTTCCTTTAGATTTGCATTGTGAAAGATGGGCCTCATAATAACAAGCTGCTCTTTACTGGTAAACTTGCATGTACTTTTAGGATGTTGACATAAGCATTAATTTAACTGGAAGATGCTAAAGGGAAAAATTAGATTGCAGAAATAATAATAATAATAATAATAACAGTAATTTACAATGGGATTGTGCATAGTGTTTTCCATCCATAAATCACAAAGGCATTAGATATTATTAAAGCCATTTTAGAGATGAAACAAAGAAGAGAGATGACTCGCCTGAGGTGACCAAACAAGTTATAGCATTCAGTCACTTTTGCTGACATCTTATACCAACATCTATGATCTGTGCCTTGCATAGCAGCATGTGAGTCACTAAATGCTCTCTATTCAGTCTCTGAACATTCCGTGGGCATGAAATCCTGGAAATAAGCAACGGGTACCCAGGGAAAGGATGTCTGTGTGAGAGAAAATGGAGACAGAAAATAAACAGGGATATTTTGTATTCAGCAGCAGGCACTACAACATGGAGGAAGAGATGAACACCTGAGAATCTAAGCATAAATTATCCAGTATGAAAAAATAGGAAAAGGGAGCAAAAAGCTAGAAAAGCGTATAAGCCCCCACAGATTTCACAAGAACTGGAAAGAGAAAGTGAAAGACAAAGAGCAACAGTGACAGAACTTTCTTTGTGGGAAAAAGCAGGACCATTAACACAAGCAGGAGTAGAGCCATTCACAGGCACAAAGATAAAAGGAACCTGATGGAAAATCTTTGTCAGCTACAGCTTCAGGAAGCCACCTGGGAGCCATCCCAGAGCTGCTGTAACATGCTGACAAGCCCTGTCCTGCCCCACAGTGCAGCCCCTGAGGGTTCAGCAGTAACTGGGTTTGCTCTGACATTTGCTGATGGGGGCAGTCAGCAAATGCAAAGGCACCCAGCGGGATTCCCAGTCCAAAGATGGCTGGGAGGACTTCTCAGAAGGTAGGTGGTGCTGGAAACAGATTCCTTCATGGGGAAATGAAAATATTCAGCTTCTATTTTACTTGCCAGTTAAAAGGCTGAG
Source organism: Illadopsis cleaveri (assembly GCA_013399915.1). NCBI lineage: Eukaryota > Metazoa > Chordata > Aves > Passeriformes > Timaliidae > Illadopsis > Illadopsis cleaveri. Next base: position 398,405 of record VXBB01014842.1, read on the forward strand.
AAAGTAAGTGGCAGGTGGCACATAGACCTGGGAATGCACCTCTCAAACTTACAAAGGATTCAAAAACTCTAGACAAGACTAAAACCACTCCCAAGAAGGAGAAAGTAGTAATTTCCAAGGAGGATACTTACGGATGAGTAGAATGAAATTGATTTCCCTCGGCTGACTTGTCTTTTGAGTGACAAACTGATAAAAAGTTTCACTTGTGAATGTCTGGCAGAGGTCAGCAACTGCAGCAACAGACACTAATTAAGATAGCAATACATTGTTCAAATTTCAGTAACTCCAAAATGGCTGAAGTTTAAAAAACCACAACTTTCCCATACTCATGCAATTCCAACAGATGATATTTCCAGGCTTCTTCAAAATAGTAAATAAACCAACCTGAGCTATAGATAACAGTAAAATACTATTTGGTGAATACCAAGCATGACATTTTTGTGAAGTGACAGTGCTATTTGTGTGGCTCTAAGAGCACGGAAGAGAATAAAGTCACTGACAGAAATTTTCACAGTGATTTTGTAAAATGCCTTTATAACAAAATTCTAGGCACATACATGCACTTCACACAGTGTGACAATTCTAATATTCCTTTCTTGTTTCTATGTACTTTTCCTCTTCACATTTTTTCTTAAATAACATGAAAATTCAATGTCAAAATTTTCTGAAGTTCAAGAGCAAGATTGTTCTAAATATTCAAAAGTTAGAGCATTTGACTCATCCCCATAAGCATATGTGCACATGAGTCCAAAACACTCAAAAGCCTCTGAGGTTTCATTTTACATCTAATGAGTCACTGTGAGTTTAAGATTTTAATCTATGTGAATGTGATTCTGAAGCTGAGATTTACTAAAAATGCAGAATTTCATTGCTCCCATAGAAGTCAATGGAAGTTTTATCAGTAATAAATAATAATATGTTCGTACATACTAAAACATGGGATAAAAATTACGGTTAGAAGTACCTGCCAGATACTTTCATGAAACTGTCAATCACAAAGGAATGATAATCTAAGTACTTCTTGGAACAGACCAAATGAAAGGTCATAAATAATTCATCCTTAGCATCCTACATACTCTTTTGAGTACTTGAGATAGCATTTCACCATAAACGTATACCAAGCCTAATATAAAATAATTGACTAGAACTGTCCTGATTGTAATTTGGGCCATTCTATTTATAATAATTCCTGTCTGTGAAGCAGCTCAAAATGGCAGTCTTTTCTGATTTTGGATCAGTCTGGAAAAATCTTTTCTTCATGGTAATCACCTTCTTTCAAAGTTGGATCTGTTCCAGAAAGCTCTCAATAGACAAACCAGGGAGTCTGTGTTCATCCCAAAAGTGAGGATCCAGACACCATCCCCAGGCATTGCCAGCATTCTAAAGGCAATTCTGTTGCTTCATTCAGTCCTGTTCATTCAGTAGATTCCTTAAGACAGAAGTCCCCATTTCACATATTTCTCATCTATTCATTGGTCTCTTCTTGTTTCTGGGACTGGATACAAGAATCACATTATTCTTAAAGACAAAAATTACTTATTGATATGTACTATCCTTGGTGGCAGGTAAGAAATCTTAGAAATACACAAGGAAGTTAAGCAGAGAATATTTTTCTTGTTTTCAGTCTTCCAGGGAGGTCTGATCCACTCTCTGATTTTAATTTGGCTCAAAATATGTTTTGAAATTTCCTGAAGTCTCTTATGGCAGAGGCAGCGCACAACTGGAAGCACGAATTCCTATTTCAACAGATGGATTGGTACAGAAGTGATCTCTGTAGTCTTGTGATGTTGACTGTCAAATCAAGAGATCAAGAACATCTGTTATTGCCTGCACTGTGAATCCCTTAGATTGAAAGGAGGTACTTGAGCAGGATTTGTCTCTAATTTGCTTAACTAAGAAGAGATTTTTCCACATTGGTTGATACTCATCAACTCCCTTGCCATGGGCAGTAACTGTTTCTTTAGGCTCTCTCCTGCCAGATCACATGGGGGATCTGAATACTTGACACACAAATCTGCTGGGAGCTGCTTACATTCTGTGTGTACTTAATCTGAGGATTCATTGCTATCTGTCATTATTTTTCAACCATTAGCTAATTTAGTGCCACCATTTTTCAAGGAAACATTAGCATAATAAAATATTACTTCACACATTGAGGATAATTGTCCTCTATTTATTAGCTCATTCTTCAATTTGTTCCAGGATTTTTTCTTCAGGTTGTTTTGCTGTAATGCTCACTAGCATCAATCAAACAGCAGTCAGCTGCAAAACTTCTCACAGCCCCTGAAATGATTTAGAACCACTCAGTTACTCGCAATAGCATCCTTTACATGTGTTTCTCTGTCATCCTTTTCTTGTCATCCTCACCACTCACAGCTTCTGCTAATTAGAATGCAAGACTCTTATTTCTTTGTGTGCCTGTACCTCACCCAGCATCACAAGATATCAAACCTCATGGTGTTTTGCAACACAAGTGGATTGTTGAAAGGTAAGCCAGTGTTGAAAATAAACTTGCCCTATATATATATTTATAAACACCGGTCATTTCGTGTCAATGCTCTCTGATCCATCTCAAGGAATCTACTAACAAGCACCTCAGTTACCTCTGCCTTCAGGGGTGGGTTGCAACATTAAATTGGAGGATTACTCTGAAAAGTGCTGAGCAGGTTTTTCCACAGGGATAACAGCCAGAGCTCTGGACAAAGGAGGACTGATTCCAGACAAAGCTGGAATCTCTGGCCAAAGATCATGGCAACCCAGGATATGTCTGATCAAGACTGCTTCCCACTGCTATAATTTTTCTCTTTTTGTTATGACCTGGACACATCAGACCTGTTTAAAGGTTTTGTAGTGTAACTCAGACCTGCTGTAAGATTTTCTCCATGAGAAAGTCAAGCCAATTCTTGGAGAAGGTAAATGGAGACGAAAACATTGACTTCTCTGGGTTAATGACCAGTTTGTTACTGAACCTCCTGAGAATTGTTGTATCTCCCATGCACTGTCCAGAGTAAATCAAACCATCTTCCTCTAAAACCCATCAAATGGGCCAGGGCATTACAAGATCCCTTGGATATAGAGGAGTGATTGGTATGGTCCAAAGTTCTTGTTGGGTTTTCTGGCATGACCTGGATCTGTTGCAAGATTTTCTCTGGGAGAAGTCAAGCCAGCCCTCAGAGAGGGTACTGGGGAGAAAGACACTGACCCCCAGTGGGTGACTGGAGGGTATTATTGCTGAGGGAGAGTCAGTGGGGGCTCTCCCCTCATGAGGAAATCATAATCACAATTTTTCTCCTCCCAGTATGGCCTTCTCTCATAACAAATGTCATGACCCACAAGCAGAGGTGGATGAAATTACAATTCTGACAAGAGAATGTAAAATGAAGTCTGGAAAAGAAAAGGAAGTTTGTCCCATTTTGGGTGCTACCCTTAAAAGGATGGCAAAAAGAGCCATGGGCTACTCAGAAATCCAAGAACGAATATACCTATAAACACTGATCATCCAGTCTTATCTGCCCCAGAGGATCTATTAACAGGAACCTGAGTTACCCTTATTTACGGGCCCAGGTTGTAACACCTTATTTGTGGTAAATTTGCATGGAGAAAGGCTGATGTATTACAAAGACTCAAGGCCACAGCCCTGGAAAGGATAAGTCCACACAAATTATTTGTTTAATGAAAGTATGCAATATAAAAATGATAGAACTGCCTTTTGTGTGTGTCTGTGTGTGTGGGTGTATGTGTGGGTGTATGTAACTTTTAGGTATCTCCCTAATGCGACAGTAAATGAATGTATCTGTTTATGTAAATGAATGTTTTGCCACTGAAGACGTTCTCTATATGTGCCTTGCCCTCTCCCCTAAGTCTGATTCAGAAAGCCTTCATATCCTTTTTCAGCCGAAATGGTCACCTCAGGATAGTGTAGAGATGGACTTGAACAAGTGTAAAATGGCATGAACTGGTTTCTTGGACAGATAAATTGGATGGCACCTACACTGTAGTTCTAGAAGAAACACAAACTTAAAGAAACTACCTTTTCCCCTCAAATGTCTCTGAAAAAGAATACTTTGATGTTTAGCAAGAAAGCTACACTACTGGAAATAAACAAGATATTTGCACCAACCTCTAAAGAAAGACAAAAACGCTTTTCCTTTGCTTAATTAAACAAACAAACAGACAAACAAACAAAAAACCAAAACACCTCAAGTAAAACTAAAGTTTCCAAATAACTCCACATTCATTCAAATCACTGGAAATCAGTTCCAGGCCAAAAAAAGTGGGAGAAATAGCATCTAAATCCCAGATGATATTGCAGGCTTAGACACAGAAGTAGAACAACTCATCTTTTTTTCCACAAAGATCTTCAACTGTTTTAGGAACTAAGGACTATGACTAAGCCCATGAAGCTCACAGAGAACCCATTCATCACTATTGTGCTTGTAGATAATTTTTCATCAAACACAATTAAATCTTTCTACACATAATCAATTTACTTAACTTCATTAGTATTGCTTGTCTAATAATTTATAATAAAGAAAATAACAAGGCATTGAGGAACGTATAAGTAATAAATTAAAGATGCAAACCATTGTAGGTCATCTGACTGTTAAACAAAGGTATTCTCAGGACTGGAACATATAAAAAGTACACCCAGTTAAAGGATGTTCTGGTTTTATCTCTTACCCATGGAATATATACAAATCCTTTGACTGTTTTCTTTCTTTAACTCTAATAACTTTCCTGTACATCTGACATCATACTGTTTGCTTATGCTATTGATACATATCCCATTGTAGATTATCTATTTGAATAAGCTTCCTTTGTAAATACAAATTCCCCATGTTGGAATTTTAGTTGACAAGCATCAACATCCATTAAAGGAGACAAAGCAAAAGTGCTTCCTTCATGGATATTCCAATTCAGCTATTCATGACTAAATGCTTAAATTGATCACAATTTAGAAGAAAATATGTATGTATTTTAATCCTGTTTTCCCCACTTATATTTCCTTTTTTGATTGTTTGGGATGAGTGAAATCTTGGATGTTCTCAATTAACTAGGAATTTTGCTAATGATGTAGTGGATCCAAACCAGTATGTTTTCATGAATGTGGATAGCATCAAAAGTGTTGTAAGCCAAATGAAAAAATTTAATTTTACACTGGATTGCATTAAAACAATTTTTCTTTATTTTATATTTTAGCATTTAATTGATACGAATGTCTAGTTGTTGTTATAGCTAAAAATTATTTGCATTTGCTGTGTTAGTAATAGCACTTATTTTTTAGACCCTGTTGACAAAAAATAGAACAAGGTCAGTTTTTAAAAGCAGAAAATTAAAAATTAATGCTCTTTCAAGACAGAAAGAGAGATAAAGAGAAAAGGGGTGGCATCACAGCAGGGAAATGGGAAGAAGGCCTCATTCACATAACCTGCCATATGAACAGAAACAGAGTAAAACTGTGGAGGCAATTTCTCTTAAAATGAAAGCTGAGTAGAATGTAACTATCTTAAGAAATTAAGATATACCCTCGCTGCATTTGTACAGACACAGGAAAGCATCTGGCTTCTTCCTAGAACTGCAGGCGGCCTTCAGAAACTCCTTCAGACATATGGGCTTTGCATATGCTGTGTAATGCCTCCCAAAGTACTTGGGGGCTGATCCCTTTTATTTCCTCTGCTGTCCCCTGCTCCAGAAGTCACCCAGGTGTGTCCAAGAGCAGTAGAAAGAGCTTCAGAATCATTATAGATTTTCTTGGCCTAGCAACCCTTCTACTCCGCAGCTGAGCTTCCTGCTCTTTGAGCAGCCGCTGTTTGCCGCCATGTTCCTCAAACACAGGTGGTGGGTTACAGTCGTGCCTCTGCTTTGCCCTGATAGGTAACACAGCTTGTCTCTTCAAAAACCACATGCAGGAAAACAGCTCTCTCATTAATAGAATCATAGAATGTTATGGTTGGAAGGGTCCTTAAAGATCATCTCATCCCAACTTTCCGCAATGGGCAGGGACACCTCTCACTAGATCAGGTTGCTCAAGGCCTTATACAACGTGGCTGGAAACACTGGCAGGGTTGGGGCATCCACAACATCCCTGGGCAACCTGTTCCAGTATTTCACCACCCTCACAGTAAAGAATTTCTTCCTAATACCTAACCTAAATTTCCCCTCTTCCAGTTTGTACTGTTTACTCTCTGTCCCATCACTACAATTCTTGATGAAGGATCTCCCTCTGGCTTCCCTGTTGGCCCCCTTCAGATACTGGAAGGTTGCTATGGGGTCTCCACATAACCATCTCTTCTCTAGGCTGAATAGCTCTAAAGTTCTCAGCCTGTCTTCATAGGAAAGATGCTCCACTCCCCTTATCAACTATGTGGCCCTCGTCTGGACTTGCTCCAGCAGTTACATGTCCTTCTTGTGCTGGGGGCACCTGAACTGTACACAATGCTGCAGANCAGATACTGGAAGGTTGCTATGGGGTCTCCACATAACCATCTCTTCTCTAGGCTGAACAGCTCTAAAGTTCTCAGCCTGTCTTCATAGGAAAGATGCTCCACTCCCCTTATCAACTATGTGGCCCTCCTCTGGACTTGCTCCAGCAGTTACATGTGCTTCTTATGTTGGGGGCACCTGAACTGTACACAATGCTGCAGAGTGGGTCTCACAAACAGAGTAGAGAGGAAAAATCACCTTCTCACCCTGCTGCCCACATTCTTTTTGATGTAGCCCAGAATTTGTTTGCTTTCTGGGCTGAGAGTGCACACCACCAGCTCATGTTGAGTTTTTCATCAGCCATCCACCCCTGAGTCTTTCTCTGCAGGGCTGCTCTCAATCACTTCTTCACTCAGCCCTTAGGTGTACCTGGGATTGCTGCAACCCAGGTGTAAGGCCTTGCAGTTCACTTCATTGAACATCAGGAAGTTTGCATGGGCCCACCTCTCAAGCCTGCCCAGGTCCCTCTGGATGGCATCCCTTCCCTCCAGAGTGTTGGCTGCACCACACAGCTTGGTGTAGCCAGCCAGCTTGCTGAGGATGCACTCAATCCCACTGTCTATGTCACCAACAAAAACAGTATCAGCCCCAGTGAGACCACTAAGGGACAGCACTCATCATTGGCTCTATCACACATCCACTGAAGCTCATCCTCTTATCAGAGGACAACATGAAATCATGCACCATCCTCACACAGATCCATGAAAGCCCTATTACAGAATCGTAATTTTGGAAATGTCAACAGCTATATTTGTGCAAAGAAGAGCAGAAGGCCCACAGAAGAACCCTGAGAGTCAAGGCAAGGACAGAAAAACTAAAGAATATTTGCAGCAGGAACAAACACCTCAGGTAGTTCTCTTGACAGATATTTGATGTGAAGGGTTATTGATGCAGAACACTGCTTTGACTCCCTAGAGTCCCTAAAGATTAAGAGACTAAAAGCCTCATGCAAACAAGAAATGTCTTTGTCAAGGAAGCAGACATCCTTCCTTAGCTAGGTAAAACTGAGCCAATTTGGTGATCAAAGGGAAGAAGTTCAATACTTCCTGACATACTTTTAAAAGATGCAGTTTACATAATACACAGTTATACCTGAGACATTGTGCAGGTGTAACCCCTGGGTGCACTGAAAAAGCAGAGATCCAATACCTTCCCTTCATTTGTGTTTGTCTTAATATACTTATAAAGCATTCAAAATTTTCTCCTGCAGCTGAAAACATTCTGTAAAAGACCATGTCTTTTATCTATTTTTAAGATCATTTCTAGCCAGCCAAAATTCTCAGAAAGGAAGTATCCTTAAATTTCAGGTTTGCAACAACCTCTGATTCAGTCTTTTAACACATCTACAATATGGGTAAGAACACACTACTAGCTTTTTGGTGCTGCTGCTTTCTATTCTACATTCTATCTTAAAAGCACACACAAGTATGAACTTGTTCTGAAAGAAACTTGTTCTGCTAACAAATATTTCCTTTACAACACAGCTCTTCCAGGTAGATCTTTCCTTTCTGATTTCTGAATAGCTCTTCTTTGATAGCAACTTTATCCTTATTCAATACAGGGGCATTACTTGTTAGTTGGTTTGGTTGGTTGATTTTCATTATTTTCTGCTCCAGAATTTTGGTGGCAAAAAATATCTTGCCATTTGGGACCTTTGACTCCCAGTTTGAAAACAAACATTCAAAACCAATTTTGGACTTTAACAGTGTCTTGGTTACTTACATATATCTCATCATTCACCATAACCCAGAGGAAATGGTTAGTGACCTCCTATGTCAATTAGACAGTTACAAATCTATGGGCCCAGAGGGGGTGCACCTGAGAGTAACAAGGGAGCTGGCAAAAGAGCTTGCCAAGCCACTTTCACTCATTTAGCAGAAGTCCTGGTTAACCAGAGATCTCCCAGGTGACTGGAAATTAGGAGATGTGATGCCTGCCTATGAGAAGGGTTGGAAGGATGATCCCAGTAACTACAGGTCTGTCGTCCTCACCTCGGTAATGGGGAGGGTCATGGAGCAGATCATCCTGAGTGTCATCACATGGCACATGCAGGACAACCAGAGGATCAGGCCCAGCCAGCACAGGTTTACAAAAGGCAGGTGCTGCTTGACCAACCTGGTCTCCTTCCACTAAAAGTGACCCTAGCTAGTGATTGAGGGAAAAGCTGTGAATGTTGTCTATCTAGACTTCAGTAAAGCCTTCGACACTGTCTCCCACAGCATTCTCCAGGAGCAACTGGCTGCTCATGGCTGGGATGGGTGCACTCTCACTGTGCAAAAACCTGGCTGCATGGCTGAACCCAGGGAGTGGTGGTGAATGGAGCTTCATCCAGCTGGTGGCTGGTCCTGTGTGGTGTTCCCCAGGGTTTGGTGTAGAGGCCATCCCTGTTATTTGTATCATTGATTTGGATGAGGTGATCAAGGACATCTTCAGTAAGTTCACAGACAACACCATGCTGGGTGAGAGTATTGATCTGCTGGAGGGTAGGAAGGTTCTACAGTGGGATCTAGACAGACTAGACTGATGGGCTAAGGACAACTGCATGAGGTACTATCAGGTAAAGTGCTGGGTCCTACCCTTGGGTCACAACAACCCCATGCAGTGCTACAGCATGAGGGAAGAGAGGCTTGAGAGCTTCTGTCAGAGACTGGACAGAGTAACCTGTTTTGAGACATCTTGGGCTGTTTGGAATGTGTGGTAGGTGTGGGTCAGACCTTGCTCTGGTGAGGTAGTGCCCTGGTCCCCATACTCCCCAGTCCCACGGTGTCTGTCAGTCATGGCCCACTAGAGACACCCCCCCAGTGTCACCTAACCCAGCACCTAAGTGACCAAGTGACTGAAGTCCCACCCGGGAGGAAGGCCCAGAATGAGTTAAAGGTTTAAGAAGCCTGATCAAAAGGCAAGCAGGTTGTCCTTTAACTCTACCTTCGTCCTGTAGTTTTACATCACTGGAACACAGAAGTTGTTAGCTATATGTCTGATTTTCTATATCTTTCCCATCCTTCTGTTTCTCTTCCTTTCTTCTTCTTCTAATTCTCTTTTCATAGAACATAATATCAAAGGGTTTAAAGGTGTTCTATGATCAGTGGGATAAGTCTTTGCTGTGATAAGTGTTATTATGTTGTACTGAATCATTTGCCAAAGTTCCCCTATTTTCCATAGTTTGCCAGTAAACTTTCGTGTGACTTTTTACCTCTTGAGGACATCTGGTTGGTATTCCACTCTTGTGTCTACCTAGAGCACGAGAAACTTGGTTTAGCCCTCTAAGTGACTGGGGTGTGACAGCTGCCCAGCAGAAAGGGGATTTGGGGTACTGGTCAAGAGACAGAGAAACATGAGGCATGTGGTCAGGGCCAATGGCAACCTGGCCTGTATCGAGAACAGTGTGGTCAGCAGGACCAGGGTGGTTCTTGTCCCTTTGTATGCGGTACTAGTGAGGCCACACCTTGAATCTTGTGCCCATTTCTGGGCCCCTCACTACAAGAAGGGCATTGATGTGCTGGAGAGTGTCCAGAGATGCGCAACAGAGCTGGTGAAGGGTCTGGAGCACAAGTCTTGAGAGCAGCTGAGGGAGCTGGGGTTGTTTAGTATGGAGACAAATTTCAGGGGAACCTCACTGCTCTCTACAATCACCTGAAAGGAGGTTGTAGCCAGGTGGGGATTGGTCTGGTCCAGGTCTCATCAGGGAAATGGCCTTAAGTTGCACATGGGGAGGTTCAAATTAGATATTGGGAAAGAATTTTCCAGGGAGGTGGTGGACTCAGCATCTCTGGAAGTGTTCAAGAGGCAGCTGGATGTGGCACTTGGGAATATGGTTTAGGGATTATTATGGTGTTGCTGGGTTGATGGTAGGTGTCCTTGAAGATCTCTTCCAAACTTGATCATCCTGTGATCCTGTGTGTTGCTGCAGGATAATATTCTCACAAAGTTCAATTTTCAGGTCCTTTTGGTGCACTCTTAGACTAATGCAACTGCAACATAAAATCCATTAGGCTTGCCAGGTTTCATGCTGAAACTAAAATGAAAATATTGAGAGGTCAAGATGAAACTTTACAAGCTATTCACAAGCAGAGCTTCCAGAGAAGTTAGACAAACCTAGTCCTACCATCAGCAAGCTCACTCATAACCTTTACACTGGAATATTTTTAAAGATACAACAAATGGCATCTAAAGAATTCCACTTTGCCAATATTTAACCCCTACCTAAATAGGAAAAACAAACTGCCTGAGTCAAACAGGGATGGAAACTCTAACCAGCCCCCCTAGTGAGAGGCTGTGAATCTGCAGGATCCTTGAGGGTTTAGGAATTTTATCTAAAAGACTAGTGAGAAGTTATTTAAAGTTAGTTCCTATTTGTAATGAAACAACCCACAAATGTTCCTGTTCCCAGGAATTTATAATTGCCTGTTATTGTCTGGAAATTGCTCAGGTAATATGATGAATGGTGGCAACATGAAACCATGAGCAAGCCTAGTAGAGCCAAAACACCAGGCTGCAAATAGAAGCATAAATGCCATCATTACAGAAGGAGTTTGTTCTTTGAAAATGTACCTTACCCACAGGTACATTTGATAAATATTTTAGAAGTCAGTTGATCAGTCTGCATTTGTCATCAGCTATTGGAGAAAGGAGTTATCTTTCATCTATTGTTTCCAAAGTAATCCATAACCCAGCAAACAACCCATATCCACATGGCTGCTGTTTGTACCACTAATCTAGCTGTGAACTATTACAAATACTCTCCACAGAATAAATTTAGTCTTTGGATTCCTCAGATGAATATGAAAAACAGTGTAGCTGTACTAATATTTACATCCACCTGGGTATGTGTTAAGGACATAAAATCTGCACTGCCACCACAGCATGGAAAACATCTGTTATTATGGTAATTCAAATTATAAATTAAAATATGCTTTATTGTTAAATCTATATAAAATTTGCATCTTCTAATAATAACTTCTAAAATACAAAAAGATGTTTTAGAAAGCAATGCAAGTTCTCAGATGTTGCAGTAAAATGTTAGGTGTCATTTCCTGGGCACCTTAAATCTTCATGCCTCAGTGAAGACGCCTCATGTTCATGTCACAAAAATGCATAGGATTCTCACTCCACCGAGGTTTAGATAACAGCTGAGGATCTGTCTTCCTTACCCCCCTTTAAAATAATACAGAGTGGAGTCAGTTCTGTTTTAACTGCCTGTGATGATGACTAAGGAGGAGAAATACTGGCCTCAGATAAGCAGTCAGTCTGACATTACCTTCAGACATCTCTGAAGTCCAGACATTGAGACTACCTTTTGCTCCAACTCCAGAGGCACCTCCATGTAATGCTTCCACTTAAACAGAGGTTCCTAGAAGAGAAGGCCCTGCAGCCTCATTGCATTGCATTAATGAAGTCCATGAGTTTAGGAAAAGCAAAAAAACCTCTGCTTGCTTGTTCCTAACCTCACTTTACCTTCAGTTAGTACAAACTCATCCTGTTCAAATTCACTTGCAATGTACTCACTGAGGAGACAGTGCTGGGACAGTGCCACACGTCTCCACACATTTTTACATACATATGGAGGAGACAAATCCATCCTGCACAGAGATTTTGAGGAAGTTCACACAAAGCAGAATGTCCCCAAGGTTTAACATCTCAGACTTACTGCAATTGGAATCTCTGCCTAACACAGAGAACGAGGTATTTTAAAAAGTCTGATGATTACTTTGATTTAGATTCTACTTGACACTTAACCACAACTGCCTGTACATAACATCATATAAGCAAATTCTTCACTCAGCAAAGTCCAGCAGGGGAGTATTTAATTAGATCTCAGCTGAAATTAAGATAAGCAAGCCAGTCTGATACCATTGATACAGAATGGCCTCATTATTTAACTAATTCCATTTACAAAAAGAAAAAACACACAAAACCAAAACCAACAAACAAAACCCAACACGAAGAAAAAAGTCCCACCAGGTTATTTTGCAGTAAAACACACTCGAAAATAAACCCATGAAAACATCATCTTGCACTACACACATGAGCATAATATTTTTTAGCTTTTCTTTGACATAGGCTTCATTTTCTGCACACAGGTGTTTTTATGGTTTTTAATTATATCTCCTACTCATGGAATTCTACATAATCCTGGAAGGAGATACTTTGCAACAGTAGATATCAAGATATTATCTTTATATTTTTCGAATCTTCAACATCTCCATTCAGCATCCCCTGTGCCAAGTATCCAGGACCAAGCATACCCTATTTTTGGTCATTTCTGCTGTACGACAGCAGCCACCTTGATACCCTTTACAACTGGCAGAGTCTGTGTGTCATCAGATACCCTATGGCATGGTGTTTGGCCTTGATGGTGACTGGGCAGACTGTGCACTGCTGTCAGGAGATGCAGGGTCAGTCCTGCCCCACCCCAGCATCACAGACCATTACATCACCCTGTTCATTTTGGCTTAGCTTGCTATCCTCAGGAGGCTGCATGGGTTTGTATGTAGGAGAAAAGGAGAGAATGTACAGAAAGTCTTGACGAATTTCCCTGCTATTTCTGGAAGGCAGCACTGAGAAACTGTGATCTTCCCCACGCAGAAATAGGTCCTGGTTCCCTACTGGCAGCTTGAACATGTTTCAGCTGAAGCCCCATGAAGCACAGTTGCTATGAAGAACCACTAAATAATACCTAGTTTGCAGTTCATAATTATATTTATCAGAAATGTAGCAAAAAGGGTATTTCATAACACAGTATCTAACAAGATGGCTAGTGCAATATCAGCATGCTGGGTTCAGGCTCCCTGTCAAAGCTTTATTCAGATGTTACACTGTCTTGACTAATCATTCCTAATCCTATCATCAGCTGCCATCATGTCAAGATACGTCAGCCTTAAAAATGAAGAGATATGTTAAGGAAATGATGCCTTGCAAGGAGTAATGCTGAATTTGGATTTAGCAGGAAGATAATGACTTATTCTTTGTTGAAGAACCATCTTACACAACTAGAACTGGTTCTAGTTCCCAAACACATTATTTGTTTCTTACAGCTGCTGTCACAGGAACTTCTTTACTTTTTAAGGTGTTTTACCTGAGATGGTTCACCAAAATTGTGCTTCAAGATAAAAAACAACCCAACAAACGTGAGGTCTGGGAACTGATTGTAAATGAAACACAAGATTACGTGTGAAAGTGAACTCTTCTGGACTTAAAATATATTGGATCAGAAAAACCTTAGCTAAACTTGGCCTACAACTGACTTGCACTGCAAGGATTGGCATGCTAGAGTGATTGCTTGTAACTAGTGCTGATTGTCATGGTACTCACAGATTCAACTCTATCAGTTCTGAAAAGAGGGACTCTTTCAAATAATTGGTGCAAGCTGATTGTCGTCTGTAAAGACAGATCTCCCAGGGAACTGTGAGAAGTTTGTTTCCATTCTGCTTTGGAGAGCTACTGCTGAAAACTACTAATTTGAAAGTATAGCTAAACAAATACTAACAAAAGAATCCAGAGGGTGAAACTATGGAGCCAACCCTTCCAACCTTGCCAGAACTTGCATTACAATCACACCAGAGAGAAAGGACTTTTCTTTTCTGTAAAAAATCCATCACATGAAGATGAAGAACTACAATAATGATGTTAATTTTGCTCGAAGATCTTGAATCTACAGATGCTGATAATGATCAAACACCTATGTCAACTATACTGTCATGTTCCCGTTACCATAGAGAACTAGGGAAACTTGGGTTAACAATTAGTCTCATAATATTTTCTCTGCTTTTTAATGAAACACTCCAAGCCATCTTTTACTCCATTTCCATGTTTCATTTATCAAAACAGCTAAAAATTAGTCCAATTCTTCTATGAGTCCTACACCCCATTAAAGAAAAACTTGCCTTTCCTACATTGCCTTTTTATCCATCAAGTGTTTTACCCATTAGGTGATAATTCCACAAGACTAAAGAAAAGCATTGTCCAAGAAATCCTCTAAACTACTGTGTATCTCTGTGCAAAAAGAAGCAGATGGTTATGTCCTAGCTGCCAGCTCTCCAGGATTGCAATAGGTGAATCACCTTCAATCCCAGCATTGCTTAGGCACATTAATACGTGATCATCTGTGCTACTAAATCTTGTCTCTTGTGTTAGTCAGCATAGTGGTCTGACATCTCCAAACTGCGTGATTCTACCAGAGAACCCAGCAGAAAATAACCTCTCATCAGATGCTTCATAATTCACAGGGTCACGTATGAATATCAAAGGAAATGTGGAAAAGGTTTAGCCAGTTTGTTCTTTGGAATTGTTATTTTCTTATTCAAAACCTAAAAAGGACACAAAATAGCAAAAGTCCAAGCTTTCCATTTCAACCCCCTGTTTTTAGTTTCAGAGAGAAACTTAGGCCCAGTCCTAGTTTTCACTGAACTAGTTCGCATAAAGTTGGGACTGAGTAAACACATAAATTTCATTATGTAGGTATAGATTATTTTAATCTAGAGGCGGATGATAGCATAAGGAACAGATCTCAGGTAGTTAGAAAACATCAGAGTGGTTGTTTAGAAACACTTATATGGAAAAAGGAGACCAAGAGGAGGAAGATATTTGTACCATATAAATGCATGAAAACTTGAAAAAAATTGCAGCTGGTTTTTTCCCTAATAGTAGGCCATCATTACTTAAATTCCCTTAATATGGCTTTCCTTATAGATTTAAGATATTCTCTGACTTGAATGTTAATAGTTCACACAACTGTCTGGGAGCATTCAGAGCTGCAACAAGAAAAACTTTGCAGTATTTTCTATAATATGCCTCTATAGATATTCTCTCAGTTGCTTTATGTCTGACAATTAATCACCAGATTTAATTGTTATCAAGCCCAGAACAAACCACAAGATTGATGGAAGCCATGGTAGAAAATTCAATTAGATATCCTATAATTCTTTCAAAGACAATTTGCTTACTGTAACTTGCTTGGAGTCTAGGAGTATTTTGATGAAGATCTTAAATACTACAGACTTTTTCTGCATGCATCACAAATCTGATTATCTCCTTCTCTGCCCTTTGTTCAGACACAGACTCTCTTGCCAGTCCCCAGCATATGGAAATCATGAGTCAGCCCTAAGCCATTGAATTATAAATTTGAGCAGAAGAAAGAAACTGCAGCATTTTAAAAGAGTAAGTAGAGATTCTTATCTTGTTTCTTCGGAGATCTCTTTTATAATGTCTTATCTGGTTAACAACTAGATAAAACAAATGTTTTCTTTACCGTTCTGTGTCAGAATGATTTGGGGAAAAAAATAAAGTTATATAATGCAGTCAAAGCTGTGAAGAAGTAAGGATACTGAGATCTGCAAGACCCATAGGTTCACACCAACAGCTGATGGGGGAAGTACAAAAGGAAAAATTTATACTGCATCCCTGTCATTATATTGTTGAGCCTAAACGTTATCAAAAGGAACCTTCTTAATCACCCTGAAATTGGTTGCAGCTCAGCTGAATGCAGACAGGAATAAATAACAATAATAACAGCAACAACAAAGCTAAACAGGCTGTAAAGCCCCATAATTGGATTCATCAATCTGAATCTGTTACAAGGTTAGCACTCGGGCTAATGCAGCTTGACCTGGAGTGATTGTTGATGCTGCACCAGCTGTAAGACTCCTGCGGGCGAGCAGTGAGGGGGAAAATAAATAAATAAATCAACGAGGCTCTCGGGAGCACTTTAGGAATCACCCTTTCAGCTTGCCATAGCCTGCAGCATCTCAGGGCTAGAGACAGCAAGCTAATCTTCACACTGCAGCAAGCGGGGAAACAGCACTCCGGCTGCTGGAACAGGGGAAATACTTCACAGACAGCAGAGAGCTGAAAATTGCCGATGTCAAACAAGCTTTTTAAATGGAAGGATTTCATCCGCTCCACCCTCCCAGCAGTCGCAGCCTGTACAGCAATGTGACAGCAGTCCCCAGCAGTGATCTGAGACACTGCAGTTTGCAGTGCCAGCCCGAGGCCCGAACCTGAGGAGCACCAGCAAGACTCCCCCCTCACCTGCCTCTGCAGCCAACCTGCTCCCTGAGAGATATCAGCAGTAATAAAGTTTGCCTTTGGAAGGGCTGGCATTGTGTGAGCCCTTGCTCTGCACAGCACTTTCTACAGCGCAATTATATCCTGCTCTATTTGCCTTTATGTTGTTCTTACCTGAATTAATTTTAGGGGCTATAATAAACCTCATTTCTGTTAAATGAATCATCAGGGCATAACCTTTCTGTGAGTTTTGTTGCTCTTTAATAGCACCATCTGACACAAATTAGCACATGAATCTGTACAAATAACAACAAAAAAAATGATAATAATTGCATTTTGATGGCTTTGTTAGCATACAGTTATCTAGCAGCTTGTACAATATTCATGCTGCATTTTTGACATTCTGTGGCTCAACAGTGCAGGGTCTCCTTTTGGTTGGCCAATAGCCTGTGAGTTTGGGTGATCATTGAAACATGACACTGAAACATTATATCTGTGGAATTACAAGGAGGTGAAAATTAGCCCAGCTCTTAGCATTTCTCAGCTTTAGACCTGCTTCTTCATGTTATGGCTCAAGTATCTTTCAAAGGCCTAGGCTTGAACCGCCCCTGAGAGCATCTGTGTACAGGTCTCTGAGCATCTCTGGGTGGTTTTCCCCACTTTGTTACAGCCATAATACTGGAAAACAAACCCCAGTTTCTGTCCAGTTGAGGACAGTATGGTCTGAACAGTGTATGTGCCATGCCTTCAGAAAATTCCTTAAATTTCCAATAAAACTTTTGTGATATGTAGGTTATAGTGCAGGGTGTAGAGAGAAGTTGGCTTTGTAAACATTTTGGTACATTCCCACTAATGCCCCTAGATTGTGAAGACAGTTTTCAACCTAGTACAACATCAGAAAAATGTAAAATCCCATTTTCCTCCTCATCCCTCAATAGACTATTGAAATCTATTCAATATTTCTTTTTAATCTGATCATAATATGTTTTAAAAGTCAGAATAAACTTTCCAAGCCTTGGGACTAATTAATTTTACTCATACTTCCATGGCAAAACCACCACAAATGCTTAAGAATTTTGCAATAGTTCATTGCAGAAGCTTCTCCAGAGAACATAATGGACACTTTTTCACCCATTTCATGTCTCAACACCAAATGCAAAGTTAGTTTTTAGTATTTATTAACAGTACTAAATGACATTTCCAAATAGTGACAGCATTCATAGTGAGTTCCACAATACCTCGGTATTTGTTGGTTGGATATGCTTTTTTCCTATGCTCAGATTTTGATCTGTCACCCTCATATATATCTATATTCATATCCTACACAATCCTCATAAAGTTACTTCCAGAGTCAACTTTTTTTTTCCCTTAATGCAGCATTCTATCACCTCATTAAAATACTGTACTAATTTACATTAATTTGTACACCAAAATTGAGTTTAGGGGTTTCTAAACTCTCACTTGGAAAGCTCTCAAATTTTAATGCATTGAAGATCTCAGTTACCTCCAGGATAGTGTTTTTGTTATTCAGCTACTGTTACTCAGTTTTGCTTTTGCCTTTGTTTATACTTGGAAATTCTTAATACATCAAACTTTAGCCCAAGTATCTTAAACTCCAGAGACAGAGACAATAAAAAATTCAAATCAGTCATGACTTTGGGAATCATGCAAAACATGCTTCTGATGAATAAAGGAAAAGAGAGAAGATAGGAAGTATGAGCCATGTTCTGAGAGTAGCCTTCTTCTCAGTAGCAGGGGACCAAATATTCACCTTGCTCTTGCAGAATAATAATTTTAAAGTATCAGAGGCCAAAGCTACACACTATTTTTATGTTATATCTTTTACGTAGATACATTATTTATAATAAAGGTATTGCTTAAAAGAAGAGACAGAAAATGCCAAAACGCCTCAACTATTACCATCACTAACTCAACCCTGACCTAAGAGGCCTCAGACTCAAAATTTTCTCCAACTTAGGTTTTTAATCTACACTGAACAACTCCTGCAAAACTAGTATCTGCTGCTGAACCAATCAATACTGCAGAAAACAGGATGACAAACACTACTCGAGGTCATCAGTGTCAACCTTTAGAAAGTTCTTCGGAAACATTTTACTTTACACTAAGCTACAGTTTCTGACTTGGGTTGCATTCATCTCAGGTTCACTAATATGCTAGATAGGTCTCAGCAAAAAAGAGGTACCTATAGATGTTTCTCCACAGATAAAACTCAGATGAAAATGCTGCCTGCAATAGTAAAAGAACCTCTACACTAAATTGACTGGAAACATGATGGGCCTTTATACACGAGCAATCTGCCAGTATGCCAAGGATGATGTGATCACAAACTGTGGTGAGTAACAGTGGAGGTCATTTTGACACATAGGGAGAAGACCCATCCTTAGGCTCCACGGAGATAATGTGACATACAAATAAAAAGGAGAGTATTTCGTACACTGAAAGTTGGTCTATTTGCTTTTATAAGTGAATTCTCAGAGGGTCTGATTTTAGGAATGCACAGCAGTACCAAGAGCTTTACCCAAAAATTAAATACACATGGTGTGCAGTCAGTTTTGTTCTGTGAAACATTTCTGTATATACATAAAAAGTTGTTTATTTTCTAAACATCTTTATGAATTTTACAGGCAGAGATTTCCGACCTCTTGGTCTACAACAAGCATAACAATATCTACTCATTATCCTAACTCTATCCCACAACTCTGAGTTTCGGTACATGAAGAGGCAAAGAAGAAAGCAGGAGACATTTCCTCTGTGGACATTCATAGAACATGCCATGAGTTCTCTGTGTTAAGGAGATACTCAGAGCAAATATTTCCAAAAAAAAGGAGACTCCTAAGATCATGGTTTCCTACAAAAATTTGTGACTGTCTAACAGGCTTTGAGACAGTGCCTTTGTTCTGTACAGGCCCAATACTTCCAAGCAGTCCTAGATCCTGCAATGCCACATCACTCAAAATGGTGGATTGCAACTGGATCTAAAGTTTACATGTCTCCTTTCTAAGTTCAACTATCAGACCTGTGTGTTAAGTGTGAAATGTACTTGGCAATGGCAACTAGTGTATGCAAAGCTGAGTTTGTAAAGGACCCCCAAGTCAGATGGAGCTCTGAACAGGAGCTGTGTAGATCATCTCCTTAAAGTGAGCTCCTCAAAAAGTTTTTTAAACATTATCAGCCCAAATCCACTATCTCAGTGCAAATAAAGGTTTAAAATCCAGTCTTTCCCTCTGTGTGGTGTCTCTGCTGATAGGACTAGTTCCAGCAAATCCAGTGACTCTCTGAAGTGCCCCAAGCACTGCACAGTCTCTTGGTCCCCAGCAAACTTAATTTCTCTTCTTTCTGTCATCTGACTATTCATCATGTCTGTCCACTGCACTGGCCTCCCTGCAGAAGCCCAGCCCTGGGCTCTGACCTCTTGGCTGACAGCCCTGTTCTTTCCTTCCCTGACCAACCCCTATATTCCTCTCACAGCTTTCCAGGTGGTTCTGTAGAAAGCTAATTATTTTTAATCATTAAAAATTTTCATGGAAAAATATGAAGAAATAAATCGAGTGCACTGAGTATCAAAAATCCATATTCCACACAGAATCACATACTGAGAATATTTTTCCTTCAAAGGAATCCAGGAAAGATAAGGAAAACATGTCTGGTTTCAATCAGACATTCACTCTCAATTTGGAGTCCACAGATCCACCAGAAAACAGCTGGGGGTAGCAGATCAAAAAGAGAAAACTACTTGCCAAAGATTACTAATGCCTGATGACAAGATGATGTTATCATGGTTTCCTTCATCATAGCATGCTTCATAAACTGACTCTGTTCTTCTGTGAGCAACAGTCAAGCTGAGTGTCCTTATCTCACCACGCAGAGCAGTTAGAAAAAACACATTTCTGTATTAAAGCCATCACTTGGGGTTGATATAAGATACAGTAATAGAAATTAGTTAGATTTTTCTACCAAATAATAAAACTAAGATAGATATTTCCATCAAGTTACCCTGTCTTACTCAGGAAGATTTTTGTTAAACATGTAGCAACTGTAATTGCTGAGGAGGTATGAGCAGACTCACCTTTTTTTCCTTTCCCCCCCCCCCCCCCCCGAGTCATTATNGCTCATTTAAAGGACTACGAAAATTAAATTATGGGTATTATTTAGAACAATAAGAACTTTACACTGAGCTATTCATCATAAAAAAAAAAAAAGGAATGTTTGTATTTATTTCTCTGACATTTACATGTGCCATGTTTCCTCTGCTAACCACGAAGCTGTCAATCTATTATTTATGGAAACAAGAGACCAGAAATAAGTGTACATAGTTTCAGACAAATCTACTGGCCTGTGCAAGCACTCATTTCCTCCCTCATTCTGTTTAAAGCCTCTCTACTTTTGAAAAATAGATGATTATTGCATTGAATAGCACCTAATGATGTAAAATTATGATATTCCAAAGGCTGGGAAATTAATACTTTGGCTCTAATACAGATAAAGTGCTAATGTGGATATTAAACCACTATATTTCATGCAAAGCATCAGTATTTCCTCTTGGAGTTGTCAGCCTTTCTAAGAAGATCATATTATTTAAGTGACACCAATTTTCAATTAACCTTTTTATTTATTTAAATATATATATATGCAACCTGGAAATTGCAGAGACTTTCTGAATTTCCTTGACTCTCAGAAGAGTTGAGAGAACAGTTTTCAATAGGCAGCTCTTCCATGCATTCCCACTTCTTTTCTTAATTGCAGATATACCTGTATGTGAAGTGTGTGGTTCCTTCCCACACATGCCTTTAACGTAAGCTACTGATTAGTCAACAATGCTTCCATAAATCATGTGTATCTGCTCGGTGTTTTCTGTGAGAGTACTCTATTTTGGGCCACAAATGAAGTAAGGCTGGATTCACCATCCCCTGTGTGTGGTACACAGCTTCATAGCCTGGGGCTCAGCTTAGGTAAGATACATCCTGCTCCTAAGTAGGATTGTGCAGATCTGT
Source organism: Illadopsis cleaveri (assembly GCA_013399915.1). Classification (NCBI taxonomy): domain Eukaryota; kingdom Metazoa; phylum Chordata; class Aves; order Passeriformes; family Timaliidae; genus Illadopsis; species Illadopsis cleaveri. Next base: position 419,902 of record VXBB01014842.1, read on the forward strand.
TGTCCCCCACTCAGGCATGAAGCAAGCAGGAATGGCTCTCTCAGGGTAGAGAGTCTGAGATGTGAAGTCAGAGTTTTGAGACATGGCTCCTAAGACCAACCAATTCTGATGCAAAATGTGTTATCTTATGCTTAACTGTGTCAGGGCCATGAGAGGAAACATGAAAGGGTAGAGCCTTATGTTTAGACAAGGGTGTGAGAGCACCTTGCAACCTCTTTTCCCTTCTGGCCACAGATGAAATAACCAAGAGGAAAAAGAACTGTATGAAAACCTTTCTAGGCCCTCTATTTGCACTGGCCTAGAATTAATTTCCGAGCCTTTCAGCTATCTCTCAAAAAAAGAGAAAAAAGTCTGACTTTCCTCCTCTGTGGCCAGGAAGCTAAACCTAACAGAAACAAATCAACAAACCAACACAAGCAGTAAGAACACAAGCAAGATGAACCAGACCCCATCCACTCTGCCCCCGAAGAGGGCCTGTGCAAAATGCTTCAGCAAGAAGTAGAACAGACAAGTTTCCTCCAGCTATCTTCTTCCAGATCAGGGTGCAGGTATAAGGCAGATTGAGCCAATATAAACACCAACACCACTGTGCTCCTCAACAATGGTCCTGCCCACCCCTTCATCGAGGCATTGGCACAGACCAGCAAAAGGAGACGACAGAACAGTAACCCTACAACTAAGAGACTAATGTGTTACATTTCAGAGACCTGAAACAGTCTCAGGTGTATTCCAATGCTAGTACAAGAGGGTTGTGGGCTGGGGCAAATGAACATCTGGCTTGGGTGGGGTAGGAGCATAGAAGTACCAGTCAGTGAAGTGACACTGCTGTGGCACTGTGGCCACAAGTTTTAACTGACATATCTCCATACACTGGTTTTGCAATCATTATTTGGACCCACATATATTTTGAGTCCCCACTAACAGCAGTGAGGACCAAAATGAATTCTGCCCTGAAGGAAAAGGTACGTGTCTGAAATGTGATGCCCAGTGATAGTTGTCCTCTCAACTGTCTCCCTTGCTACCTGAAGCATATCAGGGATCTCTCCTTGTATAGGATCTGCTCTATATAGCAACAATCCTTACCACATTATATAAATAACACATAGTGTATATATATGTCAAAAGAGAGATCTGTAGTGTTTTTATAATTATATAATTCTTTTTAGAAATGGAAGGAATGATGCTCAGACCTCCACAAATGTACTCACGATCCAGATGAAGTATGCTTATTCACATTATCATAACAGGCAAAATAGTAACCACCTTTTTTTCCCCCTAATAGTCTTTCTTAATGTTCTGTCTGCTTATTTTTTTGAGCAGTGCTGAGCACTGAATCAATGTTTTTAAAGAACAATCCCCAGTGACTCTGGACTCTCTGTCTTGCATGGTAATCTGGTGCTGATCTCACTGCAGGTGTATAGACACAATAGGTTTTCCTCAGTGCTTTACTTATGTTTGTAGATACAGAATATGAACTTCATGTTATGTTGTCATCTGCATATTCAAATACAGATATAAGTATACATATATGTATATTATACAGGCACAGACACTTCAACTATACCATGCATAACTTTTAATTAGTATATTTAACAGTGAATACCTCAGTACAGATGCCCAAGGAATTCATTACCTTCCTCCCTTGTGAAATAAGATTCTTAATCCCTACTTTACATTTCCTACCTTTTAAACAGCTATTAACATGCAGAGGACCTTCTCCCCATCCTGCCACAACTTAAGTTCTTTCAGAGATTTCAGCAAAGGGCCTGGTAATAAAGTTTCTTTGGCAGAATATCAACATTCACTTTTTCAGTGTATTCAGTGATGATCAAAAAATCCAAATAGATTTGAAGAATACTAATCCCCTCCAAAAGCTGAGTCAGTTCTCCCTTCTTACACTGTTCTCATCCTTTTTTCTATTAGTCCTAGGATGTCTTCCAACAGTTCACACAACACCAAATTTATAGACTGTCTGAATTTTCTATCCTACTTTAATCCTTTTTTAAAGTTACATTTATATTTGCCATTTCACTCTCATCTAGTACCACTACTGATTTAATCAATAGACTCCATAGCATAGCTGAAGGCTTTCATTTTCATATTTATGTTCCCTCAGGGATCCCAAATAAATAGCACCTGGTTCTGGTAATTTGTCTGCATTCACTCTATCTATGTCTTCTAAACCTTATTCTTTTGACACTTTCATTTGAGAAAGTTCTGTTTCAAACTCTGATCCCTGTAATATAAAGCCCTCTGGTTTCAATGTCTTCTTGGTGGTGACGTTCACTGAAAAGAATTGGTTTAATTTCTCTACATTTTTACCCTGTGAGAGCTGCTATTAAACAATGACCATCTATTGGCCTCACAGTCTTTCTGGCAGGCTTTCTAATATGTTTGACAAACAACTATATTTTTAATTTTTATTTCTTTAGAAAATTGTTACCCAAAGTCTTTTTTTTCCCTACCTCAATTATTTCACATTTAACTTATGTTCTTTTTCCATTTGAATGTGATGTTCATTTTAGCCTCTTAACTCCTAGTAATCTTCCCTTCCTCTGATGTTTAACTTCGAAAACTTGTCTGGAGTTCTTTTCCAAGTTTTCTTTTTCCATAAATAGAATACATTTATTCTGACATTCCAATATATTATATTTAAGCAATCACCATGTTATGCCACAATTTTTTTTTTCTTTCGGCAGCTCCTTTTAATTTCCTTGAAGTAGTTTCTTGATTTTTTTTATGCAGTTCTGCATTATTGTAGGGAAAGGGCTAAATCTGAGCCTATTGTGACAATTATTGTGGCACAGCTATTCAGCAGTAATGCTCGACTCAGTCCCAGCCCAGGGTAATTCAAGACTCGGTCCTCCTGACATTGCTCCAATGACTGCTTTAAGAAGCAGGCATTTTCAGGGCCTAAAAGCTGTTCTCTGCAGAACACATCCTTACATTGACCCTTCCCTCTTGGAGTTACACAGGTGTATCTCTTCTGTCAGTGTGATCTCTGCCATCTCCATGAGGATGTCTTTGTTGCTGTCAAAAAATCGAGCAAAATTCAGGGGATAATTTCAAACTGTAGATACTTTAGCTTAATTCTCAATGGACATAACTTGTTAATTTGACTTGATTATAAGTAGTCTAGAACCAGGACAAAAACCTGCATCTTCCATTCTTTTTTCTTTAATCAGAATGTTTCTGCTCACATTCATTTCTGTCCCTAACAATTTGACTTTTAAGGTCAGTACACAGATGAATAATCAACAGTAAGAATTTCATGTTCAGCTGAAGGGATCCTCTGCCAGCAAATGACATTCCAAGAGAGAGTTTTACCAGTCTTGTGGCTACTCCCCCAGTAATGCCTCTGAAGCCTTCTGTGTCAGTAGAATCCTGCCAGTGAAGCAGGCCAAACTTCAACTGTATGAACTTCAGTCATCATCTCAGTGCTGGTTTGAGGTCCAGGGTGATGGATCCATTCTGGTCAGACACCTGACATGATGCTTTGCAGTGCAAAGCTTAGTCCTTTTTTTTGTCCACAGCACAGCAAGGAAGTGACTGACCCCATCCTGTGCTGCTTTTCTGCCTCACCCTCTCTGCTGTGTCAGCCACTGGGCTCTTCCAAGGCAGGCAGGCAGGGAAGGAAGGAAGGAAGGAAGGAAGGAAGGAAGGAAGGAAGTTATTTGTTTTTTCAGACA
>VXBB01014842.1:431629-487371 GCA_013399915.1 Illadopsis cleaveri
AGTGTCAAACCGTGACACCCAGAAAAGTCTAAAATTTTTTATTCAGTATCTCCTGGGCATTTACCTGTTTGCTAATGTACATCCATTAGTTTTGTTTTTCTTTTTTTCAGGAATAACCTTCTTTGCCTGCATAGAGAAGTAATTTTATAGTATTTCTATCTTCCATTTCACATTTGTTCCTTGCTAATGGATTCAATGGACCATTCTTAACTGCAGCCTAAAATTGTTGATAATGGCTCACAGACACACTCAAAGTAAAACTAAACTATGGATCAGCACTAGTAAATTCAGACATATAAACAGCTTGAAAAAGAGCCACAAAAAAGGGAGAATATTCCCTTTTTCAGAAATGCGTGGTAATCTGCCAAGAACTATTATAGGTACAAATGAACATAAGAGAAAATAAAAACAGTTATAAATGGCAGAAAATCCTAAGATTCAAACATACTCATGTAAAATGCAAGACAGCCACAAAGAGAGAGGGAAAACACTCATTAGAATGGAGAGGAATCACTTCATATATGAATGAGAAATCTTTGTTCAAGGAGTAATCCCTCATCACATCAATATGCTTCTAGGATGTTTCCACAAACATAGAGAAGAATAAGGTGTAGAGAACAGCAACACCACTCAAGGCAGAAAAGGCATCTGGACAAGAAAACAGTATATAGACCGGAAGTCTTCAGCCTGGAAGAACAAAATCAAAAAAGGATGAAATAAAGGTCTACAAAATCATAATTTGGAAACTAGAAGCATCAAATAAAATGTTCAGAGATCAAAGAAAACGGAGGTAGCTTTTTGATTGATATATGTTTTAACTTCAGAACTCATTGTGCCTGGGTATTGTGTACAGGAAAGTTTACATAAATTAAAGAAAATTTTAGACATGTTTTCTGATGAAAAAAAATGCACAAAAGGTTACTAGACATGAAAAGACACTCTATCTCAAGAGATCCCTAAGCCATAGGTGTCTGGAAGTTCAGCAGACATACTCAGGGGAAACATGTCGGGGTTTTTTTCTTTCTCTGTTTTTTATTGGTTACTGTTAAAGACAGAGAACTTGCCTAGGTGGAATTCATGTCTGAATCCCTCAAATTACTTCACACACTTCATGCTTCAAAAAACTTAATACTTACCTTCCTGCCTGTTGTTCAGACTTTATTTTCACATCTCTTATTTTCTATAAGCTTTATCATGTATAACTGTCAAAATACTGGATTACCATCATTTCCACATTATAGTGATAAAAATGCATAGTCAATATTGTGTCTTATGAAAAGGAGGACCTAGTTGCAGAACTCAATCGCTAGCTTTTAAAAATTTAAATCCACTGGTGGAACAAGTAAAATCTCAGGATTTCCAACAATACACTCAGCTTTTTTTGTGGATTAGCAACTGAAGGATTTTTACACAAAGATACAAATTTCAGGGACTAATTAATGTACAGGAAAGAGAGGAGATGGTAAGCACCAACCACAGCTAAGATAAGAGACAGGCAGACAAGAGTCAGAAATGCTACACCATTACTACAGCCACAGCAAGGATTTGGGGGGCCACAAGCACAGGCACTGCATCCAAAAAATGGCTTCACATCCCTTGTTCAGTGAGCAAGGCCAGTCAGATACATGGCAGTGTCATAGAAAAACACTGCACAACATCAAGCCAACTGCATAGGTATGATAACATGTAATTAGTATATTTTTGCAACACCCAGGGTCCCTTGCAGTATTCAAGCAGATAACCAAAGTTGGACTTGGAGGAAAAAATGTGAGGTTATATATGGTTTCCATGTAGGAAAACGTCATACATCAGTCATACTTCATGAGACACATGGTAGTGCTTTCGCTGGCTGCTACGGGGGGTCCTTTCAAACTGGAGGATGAAGCCCCTGCCTAGTGTAGTATTGTAAAGTCACATCCATACACACATGAGCACAATGTTCCATCAGTACATTGTCTCTGGCAAGATACTGCCAAGAGACTGTGATGGAAGGTCTGATTGCAGCCTGATCAAATAACTGAGGGGGAAAATAATGTTAAACAAAACTTCTGACCCAACACAGAGACTTGTTGGCTCATAACAGTCCAGTTCTCTTCTGGAAGTATTAGAAGTGGGGAAAAAAGGATGAAAACTTAAACTAACTAGAAGACTCTGAAATAACAGCAGAATTAGAGAAAAGCTGAAATCTAGCACTTGCTAAAGTTAGAAGACTGAATAATAGCCACATAAATATGGGAAAATATAAAAAATTAAGAGCAAATTCGGCATTAAAGATATTCAACACAAGAGAAGAAAGAAGATGATCCATCACTCTTTCCTGACTGAAAAGACAGCACAAAATTAATATACTGGACATCTTAAAATATTTAGATTCTCACTGTTACATCTTCACTTTTTTTCACATTTACATGGAAATATAAGTATATTTCAGTATAAAGACATGGTTAAATGACCACACCAACTTGCTTCCCATTAGCATTTCTCACTGCTCCCATCAATCTGCTGCAGATGATCCATTACCAGCTTCTGAGATGAAATGTAGTCTCAGTGCTGCCAGACACACACCATGCTATGGGATACTGATTAGACCTTAAAATGTACATTAGAAAAGCCCAGCATAATTTTCAGAAGAAACTATCAGTCTCTAATGCATGAAAGGACCCAGTCAGTAACTTCGGTGTTACATTTTGATGTAAGCATTTTCTGCCTCTACAGGAAGTTCCCTTTTATTTTGATAATTTTGCTAAGAGCCTTTTGCAAACTGCCTAAACCTTGCTGAGATTTTACTTCCTATTAGCCGCCGAAAGCTAGCCCAAATCTTTTTTCCCTCTGGTGAAAACGAGGCTGGGGAGTCACATTCACGTTTTTCATCAAGACCCTGATGGTCAGCAAATGTGCCGTAAGGTCCGACACGGTTTCCTGTCAGGGCTTCTCCCAAACCTCCGGCATTCCTAGGCTGCCACCAGGCTGTGGGACCAGAGTGAGCCTTGTCTGAGCTCCCTTGTGCCCTTCCTCGTGTGTGAGGTGGCTGCTCCTGGCGCTGTGCTCAGGGAGCCCTGGAGTCTGTGAGTGCACAGCCACACACAGCTCGCACACACAGGCAGCGGAAGAGCCAACAGCAACACGCACCCAGCTCGCAATAAATATGTGGGCAGTGTGTGGAACGGCCTCTGCAGACAGGAGCATCAGCTGAACACAACTGACAACTGGTTTATTCAATTATTAAATTAACTAAATAAAAACTAGCCTACATTGTGATATGGATTACTGCAGAGACAGTGAACCAAAAAACATTAATGACACTTTGTTGTTAACCAACCCACTAGACCTCTCTCCCACTTTCTGTAAAAATTTCTTTTGTCCTCTAGCTTAGGCTTCAAAATACAGGCTTCATCAAAACAACGTTTTTTATTTTTCAAACAAAACACTGGAAACTGAAAGAAAAACCCAAGAAAGCTTTTAAAGAATTCAGAAGCATTCTGTAGTGCTGTCTTTATTCTTAAAGTGGCTTCACTGAACAAAAATAATATGCTTTAAATTACTGCATGAATGAAAGAAGTGTCTCCACTTACAAAAATAAATAGCAGCTGCAATACTTTTGGCTTTTAAGGTTGGGGAAATCAGAAACGTTGGATTTCTAAAGAAATCAACCTCTCTGTTCCTTATTGGGCACAATCATACAAAAGTATGCCCTCACCACAGGGCCACTGTAACTTATTAATACAATCTGCCAAGCTGTTAAGTTGGGATACAGTGTCCCAAACAAACAGAAGTCGGTAATAGTATGACCATGCTCCTTTTCTCATAGGAACGTCCCATGATGTGTAAATGGCAGCAGGGCCTTGTAAAACTAATCAATGAGTTTTGTCACCAAGAGGCAATTCTTTGGAACAGGAGTTGCTGGTGGTCAGTTGAAGTGGTCATGAACATGCTTTGCATCATTGGGCTGGTCATTGTAGAGGAATTATTAAGCAAACCCAGGCCCCAAAAGCTAACAGGGTTTTTAATTGCTGCAGGACATAAACCTGCTCTGGGATAACAGTGACCCTGTCCTGTCCAGGTGTAACTTCACCAGATGAGCTGAGAGGTCTCTGAGCACTCCCTACAGCGCTGTTTAGAGAGCAGCATGCAAAGGCTGTCATTTCCCTTAGCTGCCACCCTTCTTCCCTGCTGCAGCTGGCCACATCCACCCTTGTCCCATACACCCAGCTGCTTCCATTAATGCAATTTCAATTATTGCTACCAGTTGCTATTTAAGTCTCAAATCCAAGGGTGAAGTCTCATGCAGGCAAGAATGAACAATCTTACAACCTACTGTAAGCAAATAATGAATCCCTGAACCATTTTTTCTACTTTGTGGGATGAGGGGTGTGTTGTTTAACATACCAAAGCATCTATGTTCCCATTTCTTCTGTAGGAAAGAATTTGAGTAGCATGCCATGGAACAGGCAGGGAACTTGAGGTATGTCATGCAAATTTATGCAGAACTGACTTAAAAGAATAGAAGCAGATTTTCTATATATATGCATGCCAATTACACCATATGATTCCATTTTTATTTCCTCTTTCTGTGTCACTCTCCCTTCAGTTTGCTTATCATTTCACACAAGCACATATGGGGGACCACACCTTTCACTTGCACAAACCAAACAAAACAAACCAGCTATTTTTAAGAATTCATCAGCAACTATTCATTCAAAGCTGCTCAGAGCACTCATCTGGGGTTGCTAGGTGACAAACTATGAGTTCAACTCTCTCCTTATTAGCAAAAGAATTTAGCAAGAAGAGTAAGAGATGTAACTGATTTAAGCACTGTCCACACAAACTGTGTCAAGCCTGCAGGAACTTGGGCTGTCGACTTGCTCATACTTCTGTGAAACCTTATCCTCCCCAGCTGCAGGGAAGTACAAGTGTCAAGTAGACAGAAGCTCCATCACACTCCTGAAAATGTTTTTTCATTATCCTGATTTGTAGTCTAAATATTTGGTTGTAAGTGACACTGCTTAAATGAGACATGTCAGTTTATAACTCAACGTTGCAAATGCTTTTTCTTTTTTTTTTCTTTTGTCAAATTCATTGTTGTTGCAAATACCCTGATCATGAAAATATGAATGAATGTGAATGACTTTAAGACTGGTAACTAGCAAGAAGGCAGCAGTGCTGTTTGTCATAGGTCTCTATGTAAAACACTCCTATCATTGCTAGAGATACCTTTTTGAAAAGTGCACTGCTACACAACAGATCTTACTGGACATTCATCTACCTAAACTTTGTCATAAAGTCCTGCACATTCCACAGCCTCATGGTATCCATGCAGCTTGGTGTTTAATGTCCTAAAATATCTTGATAGCTAGCAAATGGTCACAGATGTTTCACTAAGCTTTTGTGAGGTTTACTTCCAAGGCTGCAAGGTGCCACTACAAAAACACAGGTGGTCTGAGGATGTCTCACTTAATAAGTAAAAAGGACAGGCAAGATCATGAGCACAGGGTAATGGAATTGTACAGCAGAACAGTCTTCATTCATCCAAAACTCCCATTGCACTCAGTGCAGAGTGAAATCACACAGTGAACTCCTCAGCATAGACCCAGTCATCTGAGCCTGTCACCTTTCCTTTTTCATAGTGAAATGTGCACCATGTTGTACAAGGTGCAGTGCTGCATTCATGTACCTTTCTTCTGGGCCTGTGTGGTGCTAAATCCTTACTGAAAACCCAAAGAATGTGATGTGCAGTTCATGGTTCTGTATGCAAACAAACTGGGTTCACTCACACCACAGATATTTGTTGCTGGAATGAAAAGAGCTTGAAAAGGGACAAGCCACATACTGCCCAAGCCATTGCTTTGCATATAAGGGCCCTACAAACCTCACACAAAGTCAAGGACAGATTTGGTGTGTTTGTTCCCAAATGACTGCAGGCTAGATGTTGTAGGTGCACCAGGCAGGAGGGGAGAAAGGGACAACAGCTGGTTTGCTCTCCTTGGACTGCAAGCAATGGTTGCCTTGACTTTTGGTGTTAACTGGCATATTAAGGAGAGTGGAAGAGGTGGGGATGTTGGCCTTCTTCCCATTCACTAAGGCTTAACTGTATCAACACTGGCTTGTAATTAAGTGTGGGCTTCCATGTACACAAGGAGTACATTTAGAAGCATTCTTCAAGTGTGAGTATTGGAAAGTGACTCATGAGAAGCAACATAAAAAATTAAAATCTGAATACTGATCACCCTTTTCTCTCACCTCACTGCCTTCCTAAAAGTAGGTTTTAAAAACCTTGTATATATAGTTATTCTAAGGATTGTGCTTCCACTCCTTCCACCCACTCCATGCAGATTTACTTGAGGTCTTTTACAAGCTCTGGTTTAATAAATATATGCATAAAATTATTCACCTTCTCCTCTGCTCTGGTCCTCTTATCTGCAGATTCCTGTGACAGCACTCCTTCATTTCTTTGTTCAAGTCATGTCATCCAGCATTCCAAACCGTTGATTGTTTGAGTCTTCTAGAATTAAACTGTGTTAATTTAGGTTTGTCTTGGTTTGATTTGGTTTGGTTTTCTTTTCTGAAACCTCCCAGATTCCATGTCTCTTAACAGAGAATATCACTGGTCTCAGTCCACAGCCTGGCTGAATCAAAAAACTCAGAACAGAAAAACAAGCAAGCAAAATGTCAAAATTCTCAACCTGAAAGAAAAACAGCAGCACCAACCATTGATTTTCAGGTGCCACATGGTCCTGCGCACTGACATATTCTGATTAAAGGCTTACAAGTATAAACCCAGAAAGACTTCATTGACTCTGGCAGAATAACTTCAAATTTAGCAGCTGAAATTAAAATTTCAGTCCAACTCCCATTTTGTAGAAGATAGCTCGATCTATAGCTTTGCCTACAGATCTATAGGTGAATAGATCTGTTTGAGCTAAAGATAGAAGTAGGATTTATGAGCACAAAACTAAAAAACAAACAAGAATAACCTCAGGAAGTAAAACACTTTGGAGCCTGTACCCACTCTTGTGCAGTTCTGTTTCACAGCATCAGGGATGAATTCCTCCCTTTTCGTTGGCTGCAGTAACTCCTTGTGTTATTTTACATTGCTACATTTCTTTTTTTTTTTTGTTTTCGTTCATGCCAACAAGACCATGAGTAGGCGTCATATAAGATAAATCTCACTAATTTTAAAAAAGAGAAGCTAGTGAACAGGAGGTGATAAATGCTGTGCTGCCTACTCAGGTTCTGTCACATAAGATGTCACTTCTTTATTTTAATTATATTTTCTGCCAACTCACAAAAGCCAGTGATTTCTACTGCATGTGATCCTACCTTTTGCTATGAAATTATTCTGCATAGCCAATTGCAAAAAACATCTAGTTGTTTCTGTCCCAATTTTTTCCATATTTATTTTATGGCTGCTTCCTGATGTTCTATAGAAATTGTCTCTTCAGGAAATGTTAAAACATAAATAACAGCTTGTTCATTGCAAAATGACTCAGACTGCACATGGAATTCTTTTTTCAAGCATTAGTAAAACATATAGGGAGCCTAAAAGATCATCTGCATTTTAGATATATCTTTGCTACTGCATTCTCACAGCTAGCTAGTTTTGATAAAAAATCCTACTTGATTAAAAAAATTGAAAGCTAAAGAGCCATGATATCTAGAATCTACTAACAGTAAATCCTTATCTGTTGGCGTGGCAGGTAAGAATTCTTGTCATCCTAGACGGTGAATTAAATTCAGCTTTGAGCACCACTAGCTGTTTGATGGACTGCTGACATTGGCAGATGCTTTGAGCAGAAGGGCCACCTCTCACAGACCTGGACTGAGCAAAGCCTGCAGCTGAAACAGCAGCATGTGTACATGGACCACAGATACAGGGATGAAATCCCACATTTCACCAAAATAAAATTCATTTTGAAAATGGGATTAGTTAACAAACAAACAAACAAAATCCATTTGTTAAACTAGATCAAACTGAAGCCTGAGGAGAGTGAACCAAGACTCGAGTGTAAGGATTAAGTCCTGGATGAGTTGTTAACACGAGATTCACACCAGATTTAGTGCTTCTGTGAGTGAAGGAGGTGGAACTGCGGCTTTGACTAATTTTATTTGAAGTAACACATCTTAAGGATTATTTTCAGTAACAGAGTGAGAAGCAATGAAACATTATTATTATTATTATTATTATTATTATTATTATTATTATTATTATTGTACTAAACTGGAAATCAAAAGCAGGAATGAGAGAATGGATTTTGGGACAGAGCCTAATTTAACCAGGAGCAGAAAAAGAAAGAACAGCACTGGAAGGTCAGATTGCTTAATCACACACTTGGGGGGCCATCAGATAGCTGAACTATGCTGCAGACAACTTCAGATCCAAGCTTGGGTAGTTCAACAAAATCAAAACATGTCAGATCACAGCCTGAATGCCAAACTACATTTCTGGAGTAATCAGTTGTCCTGGGTTGGCGCTGCCTCGTATCCCAATCGTGCCCTTTGTCCCTCTATTGTCTGGTGTTATGTCTACTAGCTGCGGCTCCCTGCCCCCAGGTAGGGGGGGCCGCGGCAGGCTGCTGCGGGTGGCTAGGGCTCCGGGGCTTTTTCTGCNATAACTGTCCAGCCAGATTGGTAGTATTTCTGTCATGCATGAACCTTGAACAAAGGAAGAACATAACTGCCTTTTCATTTGACCATTTATAATTCATTAATCACAGTGTCCTTATTATTTAGAAAATTAGGTTGAATTAGAGATTGAACATGAAACTGAATTACATCTCAAGTAAAAATGTAGATTCCCTAGTAGTTTATCCTTGTCAAATGAAACAACCAGCAATTCAACGATCTCTTCTCTGTGATGGGCCTTCTAGGGACTCTTTGCTCAAGGATAAATGAAGTTCTCCACCCTTTAAGTGTTTGGAGCAATTCTCTGTAGAAATACTGACAATTTAAACTCCAGCTCTGCATTTCAGGGAAGCTTAGGGTCTTCAGAACCATAACCTGACTTGGTTTCCTGAATCCATCTCTACTGCTGGATCTAGGAGAGCACTACATGTACACTTGCACAGACAAGTATAACTTAGGCTAAAATTGCTAAGAAATCTCAGCTTTTTTTTTCTTGACATGTCAAGCCTCTGTCATGGGGGTGGGGGGGAAACATCTGCTTTACATGACTATAAAGCCAGTCTGATGGAATCTTGTGTGGGGTCAGATGTTATAAACCCCATGAAGGTCCGTCACTTCTGAGGGGCCAGCCCTTGCAGAGAAATGGCTTAAAATAATTTTGCAAGACATCTCTTTATGTGTGTTTTATAAAGTAAAGGTTTTAATATAAGCTGAAAATAACAAATACAGAAAGAAAAGAAAGAAAAAGCCAAGTATAGGTGTCAGAGAAGCCTCTGACATCTTGCTAAGACACCTTAAAAAAGCACTTGAGCTCCTTTGTGCACCTTCACAAATACTTAATGTTTTAGGAGGAACAACCTGACCCACTGCCAACAGAAGCAGCTACAGGTTCTGAGAAACATTTCCAAAGCCCAACTAGTGCCCCTGTGCTGGCATTGGGCCAATTACAATAAGGGAAGAACAGAAACTTCTGGGGCTTCTTTTTAAAAGTCAGGAGTGAAAATGGAACCCCTTTTCCTTATTTGGAAACATTTGCTTGGGTATGGGGTGCATTGCTACACTAGTTCTTTCTCCTTCCTTTAGGAAAAATAGTATAATCCTTACCTCACAGGATTCTTTAATTAATGTTTGATTAAATTCAGAACAGACATTTTTATGTCCTTCTGTACATTTGTACATTTTGAATTTATCAATATATCACCCACATTATCTATGTGAAATCCATATTTGTTTACAGTACAGCATGTAAGCCTTAGGCAATATTTTTCACAAATCATTTGTATTTCTCTGAAGAAAACTTCCTTTTACTATGGATTTATGCAAAGTTCTTTCTAAGATTAAATAAATCTTCCTGGCCTGTAAGTTCTCTGGTTTTGTGAGCCAAACATTGGGCCTATGCATAACTGTGAGCTATTTCACAGATATACCTCCTCAGCAGAGGAGATCTGGTTTCTTTGGCCCCCAAAAATCTTGGTTTTGGGAACATGAAGAGCCCTAATTTTCCTTGCCTCTTTTTGGATTTGGAGGCCTTTTTTCCCCTCTTTGGCTCACTGTGTGGCAAGCAGGGCCTCTCTGGGGGAATTTTCCTGACTTTACACTCAGGAGTCTTGGGCTCACAGTTCTACACTACAGTGAACAAGATGGTGATGGATTAATGGTTGGAGATTATGACCTTAGAGGACTTTTTCCACCCTAATGGATTCTATGATTCTATTATTCTTCACTATAAATGACCTTCATGCAGTTCACAGTGCCACAATATTCTGCATTCCCTGTGCATCACTGGGAAAATTCTGTATTCACATCTTATCCAACACACAACCCCCTGCTTCTGGTTCTCTGTAGGGGTTCCTCCTGAAGCAATACCATGGATGACAGGTTTGCTATCAGAGAGCTCTGAGTACCCTTCATCACTTTAAGAGGTTTATACACACTTCAACTGTACATAACTCTCATCTGTAGTAAGTGCTCATTGAATGAACATGTCAGCATCGCATGCAATGTGAATATAATATTTATTGGGGATCTGGAGAAGCTTCAGGAAGTCACAGAGAAGTTGAATCATATTTATTTTTATTTTTTACCAATGCTTGGAAGGAATCAAGGGTTCTGAGGTGTGGGAGACTGCACTCAGTTGTGAAACTCCCCTCTCCCCAGGGAAGGTCTGATGGGGCAATATTGGCTTGACTGTGCTGAGAGGCAGTTGAGGAGGTGTCATCAACCATTAGGGACCCCTGAAGCACACCCAGACCCATTCCTGAAGCCTTCCACCAGAGGACTGCACGTGATCCAAAGGTGTTGCAGCAGATCCAGGGTCTGTTGCAAGAGACAGTGTAAAACGTCCCCCCACACAGGGGAGGTACCTAGGTGTTCTTCCCATCCAGCCTGAGTGTATTTTAACCATCCGACTTTGTGGTTTTGGGGCTTCTTGAGGGGATGGATCAAAACAGACCAAGACCACCACTTCAACCAGCAGCAACAATCAAATCTCATTGCAGATCCATGGGTTGTGATTACGCATCTTTCTAATCTTATCCTTTCTTTTTCTGTCTTTTCCTTATACATTTTCTCGAGTAATATTTTTGTGCTTTCATATTGATATATTACTATAGATAATAATAACCAGAATGGCTACATACCTGCTTTCCATTGCAACCAAACTGGTCTAAAATAAATCCTACACAAATATACATATGAATATATATATATATATATATATATATATATATATAGTTACAAACACCAATCATTAGGTGTTGTTTCACTCTAATCTGCTCCAAGAGATGCGTGAACAAGAACCTGGGTTACTCCCACCTTCATGGGGGCAGGTCATAACACACGGTATGCCAGAAAGTCTTCATGAAGTGCAGATTTCCTCTTTACTCCCATTTATTTAGTCCATGACTCTGAAATGGCTCACTCCTTTCAAAAGCATTTGTAGGGTATAAAACTCAACTCTATACTTTCTAAAAGTCTTTGTGGGAGAAAATCCTTTTTATACAGAAGTACTAATTTCTTTTCACCTTGAAAAGCCTGAGTTTGGGAAACAGCTCTTCTGGTTGCATTGCTGCTCTCAGAAGCCCAGCTTGGTAGTTTAGACACCTTCTGCCTTATCTGATGCACAAGAACTACATCCCAGTAGGCTACAGAGAACCAAAATGGCTCCTTTTACCATATTATAACAAGCAATTTAAAAAATTATTATTGAGCATCTCAGTCATCTCACCAGGGTTCTCTAGGGACAAGGTGGTGAAGGAGAGCAGACAGCTAGCTGGTAGGTTAGGTGGTATTGCTGCTCTCTAGAGGGAAACCTGTTCTACCCATTAATTGAAGCCTTGGGCTCCTTGTCTACATCCATGGCATCATACACAGGATTTGAACTATTCCACTATTGGGTTGATGTTACTTTCTCCCTTTTTTCATTTTTTCTCTCTAAGTTTGCAATCAAACAAAATCACCACAATCACAGAATATGTTCAAAGGAGGAGCTGGTCAGAGAAGGGCAAAATATTGAAAGTTTAAATCCTGGAACAACCATGCCCTTCCTCTCCAATGACAAAACCACCAAATTTAAAAGAGGCAAAGGAAAGATCTGACGCAGCACCCAAAACAAAAAGTCATTGCTGCCAGGTATGTAACTACACGCATCCTTATAACCAGATCTTGTCCCAAGGAGAGCTGTTATGAGACTCATGATCTCATGATTCACTTTTTGCAAAATCCATCTAGCAAAGACAAAGCCTAGCGGCTGTAGAGCATGAGAATTTCATTTCTGTCTCACCAGCAGTCAGGAAGACTATAAAATGTGCACCTTGGTAAATGAGACCTGTAGCTGGTGTATTACCCTAGCTCTTTCTGCTCAACAGTCCTACGTGTTAATAAGGACTCTAATTGGACAAGTGAAAAAAATTCTCACATCAAATATTCCCCTGCCTTTGTATAGCAAGACTGTTGTCCTCGTCGGTGCTCCCTGCCTATCTTGCTTGTCTGAAAAAGTGCTTCCATTTGCTCCTCTAAAATTAGAGGAGCAAATGGAAGCACGGTTCTGCTGAACTGTTATGTTTTCAGGGCAGAATAGAAGAGACAGTAAAATGCCTAGCACAAGCACTGTGCTGAAGCCAGCACTTCCATATGGTGGAAAATTATGTTGGGGGGATTTTTGGGGGGAGGAGGGGTGTTTTGTGTGTGTGTGTGTGGTTTTGGGG
Organism: Illadopsis cleaveri; assembly: GCA_013399915.1. Taxonomy (NCBI): domain Eukaryota; kingdom Metazoa; phylum Chordata; class Aves; order Passeriformes; family Timaliidae; genus Illadopsis; species Illadopsis cleaveri. The sequence continues at coordinate 444,454 of VXBB01014842.1, forward strand.
TTTTTTATGCATTCTGAATAAGAAAAATTAAATCAAAATGTTAGCGTTGCACTAGAAAGATATAAATTTGTAAGCAGCCCATTTAATTTCAAAGAAATTGACCCATTTTTTCAAGATATAGAAATGTTTTTGTGATTTCATTCTTTCTCTTCTGTAAAATAAATGTTTTTACCACACAACTCTTTAAATGAGTTTGCAATAATGTAGCAATACTGAGGCAGAGCGGGAATATTGAATAAGAACATTGAATATGTTGATATCCTAAATGGTATTCATTACAGAAATGATTCATTCTCAGTGATGTGGCAACTGCTGCTTGGTTTACTTCTTAACAGGTTGTACAGCAGCCAGTGGAATACAAGTTTGAAACTTGTAATTCATGGCTGGCAAGTTTTTATTAACTTTTCTTGTGTCTGTATTGACGAAAATACAAATATAATTCCAAAAAATGCAGAAGGTAAGGCGTTTTAATTTTAATTGAAATTATCAAGGCAATCAACACACTCCAGTGAACACTCTGAGTCTACAAGAGTCTTTTTTCTTTCCTACAGAAATTATGTACAGTTTATTACATGTTGTATCTATCTTAGCCAAGTCAAATTCATGTTTCATGTTCAATCAACTCAAATTTCATGTTTAAAGTGTCAGGAATAATGGATTTACTCAAATCCCACAGAATTTGTCTAGAATTTAGTGTTATTAAACTAAACCCTTTGTCTGTACCAGGATATCTCAAAAAGATACTACCTGCAAATGAGTCAAATACTTACCCTTTTTTAAGACCATGAGCAGGAGTTGAACTGTTTCTTGGGGCAGATTTCCCAGCTGCTCTGGAAGATCCAGTTAGGTTAAAAAATCATATGACAAGGAAGGTATATAGACATTGGGACATATATTCCTACCAGACTTTGGTATGAATATCAACATCAATAAAGTCAATAAAGACTTACTTGAGCATCATTCACATTGTTCACCACTCCACTGTTCCCATCCCTCTGTCTGTTCTTTCTACTTTCTTGTCATTATAAACGTCATTATATCGTCATTATAAACTGATGACTTGTAGCATATACCTGCAAGTTTTTTCCAAGACTGCTTCTTGTGTTTCTTTCTACTTCTGATTTATCTGTCTGCTAATAAATTCTCATACTGATAAAAGTTAACCAGTCTCAAATTTACTATATGGGGTCAGATTCTCTTTGATGTAATTTCATTTCCCAGCCCAACTGAAAATACTATTCCTAATAAAAATACTGATATTGTTTAAAAGAAGTCATCATGAGTGCAATTTTTTTCTGTACCATTTTTATAACCCAACTACCAGTGTAGAACTGGGTTTGGGGGTTGTTAAGTTATCTAAATGTAAGAAAACAACAGGAAACTTCCACTGAACTTGCTGGTAACTAAAAGAATGTCACTAAAATCAGTCCAAGTTTTATTTCAAATCTTTTTCAAGGTGATTTAGACCTAATTCTTCAAATGATCCATCTAGGATTTCTCAGTTTCTTTTCTGTCTGCCATTTCTAAAGACTCCTTAGCAAGAAAATTTTCAAAAAACAACATTTTCTTTTTATGATGAGAGTCTTCCTTTAAAAAGAAGCATCTGTCAGTAATTTTGCAGTGCAATTGGGACTTGGAAACAATGGTCCTATGGCTGCTCCTTCCTGCTGCTCACTGAGTGACTTTACACAAGTCTCAGCATGTCTCTGTTACCTTAGCTACCCCTTTTTGTCCTACCCTGCTAAACTGTGCTGTCATTGTGGCAGGGACTGTGACATACAATCCATTTTTATGGTCCCTCACACAATGAGAACTTGATCACAGCTGGGATTTAGAGACACAGTGTGGCAACACAACAAAAGAGATCTTGAGTACAGGGGAGGAGCAGCAGGGCAAACTGCCCTCACATTCTTGGATAACTTCTTATCCACAAGAACTTATTTCCACAAGAAATACAATAGAAATTGACTGAAAGAAGTGTCAGAATATCTTTATCTCAATTCCAACAAGTGCTTTCTAAGCACAGGTCTCTGCTTGATATACTAAGAAATTTCTGGCTTCACCTGCAATGAATTCTCTGAGAGGAAATTAAGGAAGAGCAAGCTCAGAATTTGTGTGAAAGAAAGCATTTCCTCTAGATCATTATTCCACAAGGAGGAATATCTGAACACCAATCCTTAGGGATGTTTTTTGGACATCTTAATGGTTGGGCTCAACTACCTCTGAGGTCTTTTCAAACCATAGCAATTCTAAGATTCTACATTAATATTTCACCCACCTTGCCAAAGTCATTTGACAGTGTCATTGCAAGCTGGATCAGAGCTACTGACAAATGTTAGTGGGGCCCTTGCATGGGAATTCAGCTGCCCAAGTGATCTCAAGAAGAGCAGGAAGATGTACAAAAATATACATGCAATGAGTTGGCAGCAAAGCAGAAGGAACCTGAAGCCATGCTGACTTCATCAGTAGCAGTAAGGGAGAAACTTCCCATGATTACTGCTTTTTTAGGAAATATAAGATAATATTATGTACCTGTAGGTCATGTGAAACCTTACAAGATAAAGGTCTCTTAGTGTAGACACTTCTAGCTCACAGCATGCATGATATATCATGAATGCAAAGCTTTTTCCTTCTAACTTTTATTTAAATTATTGTTCAAATCCACTGGAAGATGTTCAGTTTACACAGATTTCAAGATCAGTTTCAACTGAAGGGAGAGGACTGATGTGACCAGTAGAACCCACAGCTGTAGCACCACTGATAATATGTCCTTCTACATGATTGGAGTTGTCTTTTGACACATTTAGCTAATTTATGTACTGGATGTCACATGCATGAAGCAAGTGAACCCTCTTTTACAATTATTGTGCTCCAGTACATTAAAAAAAAAAAAGTTTAAGAGCTTTGTAATGAAACAGATTTGGAAAATATCACTTTCCCTTGTCACTCTTTCCATTATTAGAAATGCTTCAAGTCCCTTTTTTTTTTCTGCAAGTGAGTCACCTAAGCCATTTCTAAGTGCTGTAAAGTATCAGGAGAACAGCACCACCACAACAGACATGTGGTACAAAAAACAGTTAACCAGCTTTTCTGATGTGAATCCAAGATCCATGTGCAGTGAAGTACATGTGCTTCAACATTTCTATTTCTGCACAAAACTATAGCAGTTTTGTGCCCACGAGTATTTTAGCTTCATGAACAACAAGAGGCTTACTTTTACAATTATAGATTCACATGTGAATGCATTTTCCACCAAAACCAGAATCTATTTTGTTATAATTTGACTGCATAAACCACAATAATATTTTTCTGAGCTAAAAGTGAAGGCTTTTCTCAGAAATCCACAGTTGTCTTTCCAACTTTCCTGCATTATACACAGGTATATAGTATAAAGTAAGTGTTTAAAATCATGGAACAGTGTGGGGTTGCAAGATTTTGTTTAACAGTTTTCATTGTAAGTGTAGTTTAGTTTTGTGTACCCAGAGTGGGCCCCTTGCTGCTGCAGATGGGCCCTGACTGTCTGAGAGTTTCTTATCAGAAGGTGATTTATGTTGTATGATGTAGCTAGTTTCTATTCACTTTTTGCCCAACCTACCAAGGTATCTTTTTTCTCCCTGCCCATTCCAAAGCCTATCCCCTAAATCTAGAAACTTCGGTGGAAACTGCCCAGTGGTTGGTAGGGACCCCCGAGACCCCTCCCCAATGTACCTTTGATTTGTCCTGTATTATGTAATCCAGCTGGCATGTACCCCCCAAGTGTGTCCCATTGGTGCCAAGTTTGTATTCACCCCTCCCCTAACCCTAAGACAAAAACCCCCCCGAGCCCAAGGTACGGGGTCTCTCCTGAGGAACCGGGCCAAGGGTGAGGGGTCTCCTTGTACTCCCCAATAAACCTTTGTTCCTCCACCTCCGAGAGGCCCCTCTTTCTTCAACCACGGCTGTAACAGTGAGAGTCTGGGCGCTGCAAAGCCAAGAATCCACACATTGATCCTGTTGAAAGGTGTCCGAGCTGACCGGGCTGCCAGGCTGAGTGCTGGCTGACCAGAGGGACACCCGAAGCAACAGAACAGTGCATCAGTGTTTCACATATCAGTGTTTCTCTTGTAAGAAGATAAGTATTTGCTTAAGAAACTCATACTATAGCTTTCCTAGCTGAAAGAATCATCTAAACCTAAGAAAATACAAATTAGTTTGCCTAGAGATAAGGCTTCTAATTTTATTAACCATATATATGGAAAAACAGCCCAGCAACCCTGATAGTCACTAAATTTCAGGCCTTGCTTGTGACGCAGTGAGCACAAGCAACTCCATTTCACACCTTTAGGTAATTGCAGTGCACTTAAAATATTTTTAAAACACTTCCGTATGTGTAACTGTTGGTAAACATATTTTTATTGAGAGGTCCCCCTTAAATTGAAAAGTAACAGCAACTTGTTTTCATTTAATTGACAGCAAGATATCAGTGGCTTTAGATACACAATGGAAGCTCTCCAATAATAAGACCTTTTAAAATAATCTTTAGCAATCTGGAAAGAACAAGTTGAATCTGTCAGCATGCAAGCCTGTACTGCTCCAACTGTATGGGCTTCTGTCTTAATATTCAGCTAGAATTCAGATTGCAAAGAAGGGATGTACATCCCATCTGTGAAAGAAAAAGCCTTCCAGAGACCTGGCCTTTCTTCTTTTCCCTGTGGTGGAAAGGAAAAGACTCCTATGTGTGTCCTGGGCCTTGCATGCAGCCCAGCAGAGGCATTGCTGCCTGCATTCCTTCATGAGAAGGTGTGGGGCTTGGAAGACCATTTCCTCCTGAGGGCTTGTCCTCCCCACAAGGATGTTTCTCTGCACATGGATACATACACTCTCTCCAGCCTAATTCTCTCTCTCAACATGGTGCCTAAATAAGCAAAGCTAACCTTGAGAGCTCCCTTTAAAGAAAATAAATAGCCACTTTTGTGATGCAGCACATAATTTTAATGGTTTTTTAGATGGGAGAATGGAATTCAGTCTATCGACACCAAAGAACTTTGCTTCCACCTATTTCACATTTCTTCACTCACTGCTCAAGTAAAATGCATACCCATTACCACAAAGAAGGGAAGAGGCAGAGGAGAGTGAGAGACCAAACAGTACCTGCTCCTCCCAGAGTTGGTTCAGACTCTTTGTCAGCCAAGGAATCCTTTCCTCTCACAAGGCTTGGAGATGTTTCCTGCCCACAGTCCTATTGCACCTTGGAGCAAATGCACCGAGGACATAACTTTCTCTTTCTCTGGCCACCTCCTCCTTACAACTCCCCTGCCCAGGCTTCCAGGAGAAACAAGGACCCAGCTCACCCAGTCAGGCTGTTAATCTGGACAGCATAAGCCCCAGCACTGCTCATATCATGTCCATTAACCCAGTACAGCCTGCTGCTCTCCTCTGAGCCATGGTGGGCTCCCTTTTCAACACATCTTGGGTTTAAGGTTATCTGTTCTAAGTTGGCCAGTGAATCCAAACTGTATAAGCTAAAAACCAGTTAGAACATCTGGTTTAACTTCCAGGGATTAGCTACAATGAGTGACAGTTACACAGTCTTATGCACAACATGTAAAACCACAAGAATTATACCTTATAACCTAAAAAAAGGTACTGGAAGAGACCTGAAAGGGAACAGATACATCCATAGGTAGCAATCACAGTCTGAATATTCTAATTTTGCATTTTTGACAATTTAAAAAAGTTTGGCATTTCCTTGCTGAAAACAGAATAAACTAATTCAAATGCAATGGGAGCAATGACAGGAAGTTAATATATTGGATTCTCTGGTTTTGAAATGCAATCTTTGAGTATATAATCTAAAATATCTCTCATGAATTTGAGTAACTATGCAACAAACAGCTAAAAAGCAAAGTCTAACTTAGTCAAGAAGCCACATGTTTTCAGCAGCCAGGAAAAGGCTTCTCTAAATTAGTCTTTTGTGTACATTTCAATGAAAGTTAGACACCCACCTGCCAGTATGTGTGCAAGAGGAGGTGACAGCAGCAAAAGTAACATCAAATCAACAATATTGTGTACTTTCATAAACCTTATGAGTTCTGCCACATTAATAGTAGGTGGAATAGGACTAATCCAGGCTCTGGCTGAATAGTCCTGGAAGTCTTGTAGGTAACAGGATGAAGAAGAATTACCAGGTACATGGATTTTAGCTGACTCAAAGACATTTGTGCCTGCAACAGACATTCACCCAGGCAGCCCCTAAAATCATTCTGTTTTCTTCTTTCTTTGAAAATGGGAAGACTTATAGGACATGTTTTCACAATAATGTTCAATCTTAAACTGGTGGTGAATTGACTTTACTTAGGTACAATACCCTAATGTGATTGCTTCCTAAAATGTTAACATCAGAAGGAGGGGTTAGAAAGCTGAGTCAGCAACATGATTTCAGTTGAACGCACGTATATTCAGCTTTTAAAAAAATTAGGACAAATTAAAAAACAGTTTTATCACCCTAGAGCAATATTGCACACACACAAGCATTGCTTTAAACTCCATTGTCGCTACTTACTGTCTCACACACTGCTAATGCTATCCAATATCTTGCATCTGAAATATACTGGTGTTTTTCCACTTCATGAAAGATGCTAAGAAAGGGAATTCCATTTTTACACTGTGTTGTTATAGAAACAAACTTTTCTAACAATGCCCCTTCCACACTCCAGATCCCAATGCTGTTCCAAACAATAGAATAAAAATTATAATAAAACCCCCAGAAGTTTACTGTTCAACAGCCACCTCATTATCAGGTGTTTTGTTTTAATAATTTCCATCAGGCTGTGAGGAGAAAGCACTAAGCACTGGAGTTGTAAAATATCCCTGAATTGTTTCTCTACCAGTAACAAAAGGCTTTCTATTAATTCATTTTTTTTATGGATTGCTAATTTACAAGCTGTCTTAATAGAAAGAACAGAATGTAACACACAGTGGTGACAGGACCTTGTTTATCCATGATTGCACTGCTGCAATCTTGAGTGGTATATTATGGTAGTATTTAGCCTCACATTAACAATCCTTTCTCTCAGAGGTGATAAAGGCAACTTACAATCTGATGAGAACTCTGTGAAAAAGCATGTGATGGTCAAGTCTGGAAAGCAGCTTAATAAATTCAAATGCCAGCAAGGAAAGAGCCTGGCAACAAAGCAAGATGGGAAAATGACTTGTGGCATGTGGACAGTCAAGATGGGAGAACAGGAACTGTAGTCTGAACAGATCTTTAACAACAAGATCAAGGAAACAGTCTCAGGGTCACACAAAACAAAAATGAAGAAATGAGATTGAAGGCAGCAGAAATGGCACAGCTTGGGACACCATATAATTGCAAGATCTTCTAGACAAAGTCCTGTTCTCCTTCAAAGAAAAGTTAATTTTTTTTCTGCTTCCCTGAATTTCTATGTGGTGGAATAGTGATTTTGCCAATTCAAATCTCATCTCACCCACTCCCTTATTCTCTTGATGCAGGATGAATCAATCAGATACAGAGAAAATGTGCTCAATGAGGAAGAACTAGGTCACCTCCACTACTAGGACGTCACAGAACAATTCCTAATCATCAGTATTTTCCTGAACTGACATTTTACCTGTAGAACATATTGTTTCCTTTATCTATGCAAGTGCTCATTGGCCTAGGAATAATAATGCAGATACAAAAGAAGTTGTACATGTATTCCCACTGATTAATGATTTCACATTGCAGTATGAATTCTGCTTTTAGTAAAGGGGAAGGCTCCTGAATCCTCACCCTGAAAGGGAGGAATCTCATGTAAGGTAAATAGTTATTTGCAGGAAATTCACATTTACTTACCAATACAATATAAATGTGCTTTCTTTCACTATCCTATGTTGTTCTTTTCCATTAGAATCAAGGAAACACATAAGTAGAACATTTATTATACTCAAGGATCAGTAGCCAGTTGGTATCTTTATCTAAGCTTAAAGAAAAAAAGTGTTTCATAGCATCTGGACAAAAAAATTGAAATGCTTCTAAAAAGCCAAGATCTGCTGCTGTTCTGCTACTGAATGTATTCATGCTCCTTAAAATAGATATGACACTCAGTTTTGGTTGGTATCCACATCTCCCAGTCATTAGATACTGCTGTGAGAAGTCCGCATTTGTAGACACAGGGGGTGTTAAATGCCTTTCCTAAAAAGTGTGTAATTTTGCTACAATTTTGATTCGGATCTCAAGACTTACAAGATCCAGGCATGCTAAAGATCATGAATATAGTAGCTTGAAAATAATTATCAAGACTGTTACATTGTGAAAAGTGATGAATCATGCGTTTTAAGAAAAAGGAATTGCCAGAAGAATTATATATCAGAAGAGAGAAAGAATGAAAATAGAGAACATGAGTCTTCTCAATCTTCAATACACTTTGTATCAAGGTTTCAGGTTCAGTTTTAACGGTCATCTTTACCTACATTGAGTCCTACCTTCCTCCAACAATAGTTTTACTGGATTTGGTGGAAATACCACAGATGTATTTAATGTTCTGAAAACTGGCTGCTGTTTGTCTCCCACAAATCCTGATCTTTTATCATCTTATTAGCTTTCTTCTTAAGTTTGAAGGTGAACTCAAAAAGACTCTTTTCAGCTTATCATGTAGTAAGAAGGACCACATGCTATGCCAGAATCTAAGTTATATTTGCTTTGAAATTTAAATGTATACCTATCATGAGTTTTATCAGATAGCTCTCTAGTAATCAATTGCCTTTGCTTAATTTAATTTTAACTTTCTTTGCTTATTTCCAGTGCCTTTATTTAAGATGGTCCTAGAAAGAGTTGCCTTTACAGTGCAAATGAAAAATTTACTCTGTCTTGGGTTCTGGATATTATCATACACTTAGGTCACTGTACTGATTAGAGTTTAATTTTTTTAGGGATTTAAATGCAACAGACTCACAGTTCATTGGATGAAAGCGGTTTATCACTGACCAAGCAAATACAGAATTAATTTCTAACATTTTATTTAGAAAGGAGAATGGAAAAAATGTTCACCTGGATCTTAAGTGAAATATATTGAAGGTTTGACAACATCAGGGCATGCTAGCATGAAACATTTGGCATAGCAAATAAAACTGAGTGTAGGAATTTCACTACATTAAAATTTCAAATTTTATATTTTTATTCAGTTATTTATTAAAAAAAATTTAAAAAAAACTTATGGAGCTAGACCAAAACTTTATAGTCACAGATTACAGAACATGCTCTTTACTGATGAACATCTGCCAGAGCAGAGCATTTGCCAGAGCATACCCTGAGCTATGCACAAAGTACACAACCACAGTTTGTCCATCTGCTATTCATATAGATGTGAGGGCTGATTAATCTCACCAAATACAAAAAGGCTGTGATGTAGCATCCACATTGCTCAAATTTCTCTAGGTGCTGCCAGGGCCTTCATCCCAGCAGTTTTCTGTGACCACAGCATGGTTTCCCAACCAATCAAACTAGAGGAGCAGACACAGCTCTTCTGGATTTTGGTATTAACATACAAAGGCAACAAGACTTCATTATCACAGATGGTTTGTTTGCTGTTTGTACAGATGCTGAACCTGTTCCTTTGAACTGAATAGCAGTTCTATTATCATCTTGAGAAGAAGCAAATACACAATAAAGAAGAAACAGGCTAGTATGATCATTTGCTGGTCCTGCTGGTTGTTAGGAAAAGGAAAAAAAGTTTGTAGATGAGAAGGCATCAAAAGATGCAAGATAATCTGCTCATTGATGCTGCATTATGTTTTTAGAGTTAGCTATCATGGCTGGTTGATGCTATTATCAACAATTAGTTTTTTAGAACTTGGCAAAACCCTGAGAAAAAAAGAAAAAAGTTAATCTGACAACATGCTTTGTCTAATGATAGGAAGCCAGATGGAAAAGAGCTATGATAACAAGCATCTCATAATCTCATTATAAAGAACAAACCCTCTGTTGAATGCTTGTGCTCCGTAGTCAAATGGTCTCTCATGAGTCAAACAGGCTCAGGAAGAGCAATTGAATGTCATCAAACTTTTCTGTCCCAATTCTCATAGACAGATCATTTGTCAAAGTGTCTTAAAATAAATCTTTTATTTGTTCTTGGCAGTAATTTGGGCTGATGATAAACAAGCCTCCACTAACTGTATTTAAAGACAAAAGAAAGATGTTCACATACTGACTTAGTTATGCTTACGTAGGATGAAGGAACAAAGCAATAAAAACACAACTACACTATTTCTTTCTTACAAAAGAGTTCCTAACAGTTTCTTTATTTGAAGAAGCTTGTTGATCTTCTATATAGAAACTACTAGGTGAGTCAAATTTTAATTTTTTATGAAAGTCTCAACAATTTTGTTTCATTCCAGAAGAAGCTATTCTTGAACTAAATACATCCAACTTGAGAAGAAACACCACAAACCTATTTTTTCCTTGACACCTCATTACACTCACACCCAGAATGGCAATAATCAGCATTCTGCCTTCTCATTCCACCTGGAAAGAATTAATTTATCTGCTGCTCTGTGGAGTTATTAATGGCAAAAGAAACACAAATTACTAAGCAGCCTTTAAGAGACCTTAAATAAACAAGAACCACCTGCAGTAGAAGGAAAAAAGTAATGGACTATATGAAGAAATTCATTTTAACTACAAGCTTGTTTGAAATCTTACTAATGTCAAATATTCATAGTCGTAAGCATAGATTTATACTAAAATATTTTACGATGAACTTGTTAAATCTCTAAAAAGAAGGGAAGCTGACACTACATATGGCAAATGAAACTCTAAATTCAGGAAAACCTTGTTTTCAATAGCTAAAGAAAAACAAACACTATTTGTTTTCACCTGAGCAAAGAACAGTGAGAACAAAATAGGGAAGTTTTATGATGAAGTAAATAAAACAAAGAGTATCCTCAAACAGAACACAAGTTGTGAGTCTTACTGTTTTCCCTGTCCACAGGAATTTGGAAAAGTTGGAGGAACAGTCAGATGAGATTGAGTGAGCACATGATTGCCCCTTTCTGACCAATAGCATATATAGTTTATAATATATAATTTGTATATAATTCATACCATATTTTATTTTAGTCTCATTTGTCATGATGAAGAAACCTACAAAGTTTAGTCAGCTTTGGCTTCTAGCCTATCACAAATAAAGTCTAGCTGAGATCTTGTGTCATTCCAGGAACCATGACAATACAGCTTAGCTTACAGTCCATCCACAGATATTGGCAAAATCTTAATGGAAAAGAAAAAAAATTGCACTAACTTCCACTTCACAGTTATATGAAGTCCATCTGTATTTTACAACATGACTGCTTAAAATGTTGTAGGAGTTTCATTCCCAGATTAATCTAGGACAGGAAAGCAAGGCCTTTGATTATTCAGAAAATGGTCAAGCTTTGATGAAAATGTGTAACTAGAAAGAGGAAACATTTTCTGCAAAATTCAGAGGATGATATTCAGTTGATAAATAGATAGGAACCTCTTCTACCTATCACCACAGTTGTCAGTTTTAACATAAACAAAACAGAAAAAATGACCAAAAGAGCATCAGAGAAGCCACCTGGGGTAAAAGAAGCCATGCTCATCTCTTTGTCAGCACACTTTTTTTATTGACAGCCTATTCTGTAGCAACCACCCTGCACTGCCACCTTTGCTCTGGGATCTAAGTTGACACAAAGCAGAAAGCTCACTAACACTTCTTTTGTATCTCTTCTTTGAATACAATACCCTACATTCTCTAGGCTTGAAAACAAGATTCAGGTAGGTTGCATGATCTATAGATGCACAAAATTCAAGTCACAATCTGGCCTTCAAATACCATTAAATAGCCTCTGAAGCAGAGCTCTTTTATATAAGACATTTAAAATTGAATGAGACTTATCACTGGAGACTGAATTATAGAACAAACTTGTGTCCTGATCAGGTTGGGAGGAAGGAAGAAAAAAAAAGAATATGCCAGTTAGCAAGAACACACAATGTTTTGCAGTGACAAATAAATTTGGCATTTCATGAACAAAAGTAAGAAAATCACAAGGGAATGGCAAAGAGGCAAAGATTCCAACAGTAGAGAGAAGGCAGTGGCTGTCACGCAAATTGCATGAAGGGCACATAATACTCCAGTGAATTACAGTGTAATGTGTTCTGTTTGGGCTCAGTGTATTTCACGTGCCCTTCCTGAACACAAAAAAATGCACTGCTCAGTCAACTGCAGGAAGCCAATGAAAACAGGCAGGAGTTGAATCCTGTCATCTGTGTAGGATACAGTACAACATGACAAGCATCCACAAGCAATTAATTTGTAATGCAAAACCAAATCATAATTCAAGGCCTGCCCCAGCATATTTGAGGTTATAACTTGAAACTGTCAGAAAGACAGTGGTTTAAAATTTTTCAATGCAGAAAAAACCCCAATTTTAAAATAGGGTCATAGGGACAGACAAGGCTGAGATGATGTGCTACTCAGCAGTAAGAAGCACCTTTCACCTTGGCATAAGAGATTTAATAGGCGTCAAGGACAAAAAGGGATCTGTGAATGAAAAGAGAAAGAATGAATAAAGTTTAGTTGTGATATTTCTCTCAGGTTAAGGACTTATTGAAAAAACAAAGTAGTGTGGTGTTTTGTGAACAAAACATTCTGGGCTGAAAGGCAAAATAATGTCTGTGATTTGCTGTGCAAGCATCATGCACAACCTTGCAGTCTCTTTTGATCTACAAAGAGCTCATCTCAAGTGAAATAACTTTCAAAAGAAAATTACGAAATGTAGAAACCAGTTCCATAATTGCTCTTCTTATCCATATGAAAACACTGCTGTAAAGAAAGGCATAAAGCACAAAATAAAAAGTTCTTCAGCATTTTGTAAAACCATTAACATTTGTACTGAACAAAAATTAGTACAAGAAAAAAAATGTATAATGGAAACATACAAAGGAAGACTAGAAACAAGTCCTTCCAATCTCCAACTAAACAGAATGGTTACTGTGGTATCTCAAATGGAAAGTGAAGTCTCATAAAAAGTGTATTCTCTGGAGTGATTACTGCTTTTTAAAGTATCCCAATTTTAGTTCAGATAATGTTTCATAATATACATTACTTATTATTACATATAATTATATATATCCATAACAATTCTTTAAAGAACTCTTGAAGTGAGATACCAGAAAACGTCCATTGCTTGCAGATAAACACATAGGCCTACAATGAAGCTCTGATCCTAAACATCGGTTTTTTTCTGAAGAAAACATTGTAAGCATATTGGGTGTTTCTCTTGTGAATCCTGGTTCAAGATCTTTCTGACTATGCCAGTCTGCTGCAAATAGGCAATTCATACCACTTAAAAAACTAGTGTCAAAGATATCAGCAAAAGTGTTTTTATTGAAATGTGATGTTATAAAACTGCAACTTAGCAACCTTTGATGGCAAGGTTCACTCTGTTATGGTACTGCACAAAGGATACAATGATTCAAAAGTTCTGAGGCAGAGCCCAGCTTACCAAAATAAAGATCAAAGTTACCAAGACAAAATCTTAGTGAGCTTCAGTACAAGGCTGTGGCAGTCACCTTCCAAACAAGTGTCTAGGTCTCAAGGAGCAACCTTGAGAGGCTTCCCAGCTCAAGGGGAGCTCACTGCCATGGAGCCAGGTTGCTTAGCAGGGAGAGCTCAAAGGTGGCTCCCTTAGGCTGTCATAGTTATGGGGATAAAGTGGTTGACTCATACTCAAATTATATGCCATTGGAAAGGTATGCATGAGACTCCTTAAACCCATGACTTTCTTTGTCCCTTGATAAACAAATCTTGAAAAGCCCACACTCTGTTCATCTGTAAATCGCATGGTTGGTGCCCCAACCTCATGTGCACTGATGCTCACTGGGCCATTCTGCCACTTCATGGGTTTTGAGAGAACAGATTGGAACACAAGGAATTGTTATCCCATTTAGGGCTCAGGCCTTTACCTCCTTTGGAGAACGAACCAAACCACCACCACTAGTTTGGTTTAGGAGTCAAGTGTATCCATCACAATTTCCAGGCTTATTCTTCTGATACATTCCTGACCAGGTACAAACCTTTCCCAGCTGAAGTCAGTGACAGTTCTGTTGTTAAATTCAGTCATGCAAGGCCTTGAATAAAATTATATGGAAAGGAACATTTACTAATTTCTGTTTTATTCCTTGACTATTCAACTTGCCATCTGAAGTAAGTTATTCTTAACATTCAATAAAAAGGAAGATTCTTTAAGACTTACTACAGCACCATTCTGCTGACAATGGAAGTAATAAAGAGAGCAGTTAACCCTCACAGAGACTGGAGCAGTTAACCCTCACAGAGACTGGAGTGCCACACAGTGTAAAGTAGTAAAAACCTGGGAATATTTGTGTGTGGGCAGGCAAAAGTAGGTTACACTAAGGAGGTTCAGTGTTGAATGCCCATAAAACTAATCGGTTGTATAAGAAAGCAGTTGATTTTTCACAAACATTTTTTCTAGTAGATTATGAAAATGCCCTTTTCCCCAGAACTAAGTAAAAAAAGTAAAGTATAGCTGCATTTGAGCATGGGGAATTACACTATATCTGTTGAATACAATTATCATAACTACATTCAGAAAGAATAATGCTCCTGTCATCTGCTGTAAGAGGATGCTCTAATGGGTCCAGAGTTATTAGCAAACATGTAATTATTGAACCAGTGTATATTTTAATATATATATTAATAATTTCCTACTACAAACCTTTTTACAATCAGGTAGCAAAATGTGTCCATACTAGGCAAGACTACCTTACCTTCCCTTTGACCCAACTCACTGTTTCATTCTCTGTAGAGAGCAATGACAGAGGGCCAGACCTGCTCTGCTGGTGCAAGAATACTCTCCCTTCTTTTCTGATTTTCCTGTCATCATCCTCCTTTGTCCCTAATGCCTCTCTCCTTTGTTTTTTAAAGGTTCATCGATCTTCAGGAAGATCCAAAAGAGTAAATGGTGATACACTCTTGTATTAAACATTGTCCCTTTTCCTAATCTCAGAGAGATTGCAATACAGCAGAGCTACAAAGAACTCACCTCAAGGAGGACCATCTGTCCCAAAGCAGTGAGTCTGCTGCTTCTGCCTAGAGCAGAAGGTTGAAATCAAGCAGGAAGCAACCTGGAAAAGCCACAAACCTGAGGGGCAATGAGAAACCGTGAAGGTGCTCCTACATTATATGCCTGGCCAAGAGAACTCCAGCCCTCTCAGTGGCCCTGGTAAAACTGTACTCACAAGGTGACAGGAATAGCAGCATACACAGTTGTTCAGCAAATGGTACCAAGAAACCAAAATAGCAATGCAAGGCAGCTGGGGAGGTTGTCTCCTACAAAAACCAAGACTCTTTTTGAAGGGTATTTTTGGGTGGTAAAGAATGTTTTCACCAACAGATTTCTGGCAGCCTTTAAAACAAGACTGTGTAAGTAGGGCATGGGCTGAAGAATTCTTGTGTCCCAGTAACTCTCAACAGCTACAAGAGGCCCGTGGGCAATGGGCAGCTGGATCTAACATACAACAGACTGAGCCTTCAGAGGAACCTGTCTAAATCACCATTATCTGTTCATCCGTTAGCCTATTATTATCCCCATAGAGGCACATCTTTTTTTTTCCTTCAGAATTATTCCTGTTTATGCCATCCTTTTCCCATGTTCTTTTGTTTGTTTGTTTGTCTGTTTTGATAATTAAAAACTTTATTAAATCAGTGCTACTCTAAAAAATATTGACAAAACTTTCCTGAAAGATGTCATTTAAGCATAAGCATGAAGTATACCACAACTGAAAATTGGAACACTGAAGACTCAAGGAGCTAGGGAACAACTATTAAAAAACTGTCTGGGTTTCCAAAAATTATTAGACCTCATTGTCTTTCCCATACCCACTTTTTTCCTTCTCCAGTTACTGACTGCAAAGTTACACTATAGAGGACAACAGAGTTCCTGTTATAGTCTTTTTTTGTAAGAATACAAATAGCACAGCTACGTAAAGGAACCCAAAAACACAGTAATGACCCTAATGTGGAACTGCTTCACCCTTCCACTGGCAATGTTGTACTTGACTGAAAGGGAAGAGCAGAAAGAAATACGTTGAAACACAACTCTTTGTTTTTAGCATGTATTTTCCCTATTTATGTACAATAACCTCTTGTTGTCTCCCACCTTGTACTTTGATTTTAAGTTCTTCATGGCAGGAACCATTTTCATCCCCTGCCTGGCAAAATGTAGTACTCTCTATGATGGTTCTAGTTCAGGAGCTATGATGTAGGATTTTTAGGATTGGTCATTATAATAGTAATCATGCTCAAAACTGTTATTATTTGCTGGCAGATGCTTCTTTCTCCATGTTATTTGATATAAAGCCCTCACTGCAGTGTCATGCAATTGCTGGCATTGCATAACAGGGCACCTCTTCTGGATATGAGGAAGATGAAGGATAAAGGAGATTCATTTTCTAGTAGGTAGGTGTTAACCCACAGAGATTCTATTCCCACCCATATGACTACACATGGCTGCCTGGAAATGTTAAAGAGCTTCAAGTTTCAGCCTAGTCTGGGGCTCAAACTTGGCATTTCCAAAGGGAAATCATGACATTGACAGATGGGAAGAGAGGTAAGACAGAGCCAAGAGTCCAGAGAGAGGGGAGCTGCCAGTCAGGAAACAAAACCTTGGTTTAACTACATAAAAATAATTCAGTAATGGTTCCATCTGTCTTCCTCCCTATTTTGTAATTTTTCCACATTAATCATTTCACCCAATATGGGACAACACTGTACTTCAGAGCTGAAGTCTGGTTTTCAGTGATCCACTGAAGAACCAAAGAAAAGAGCCAGGGATATTGGTGACTTGGGTATTGCTTAGCAACAGTGGAAAGATCGCAGCTTAATTCAGTTGCTTTTCCCTGGAAAATAAACAAACAAACAAAGAACCAGAAAAAACAAACACCCACACCACAGAAAGTCCACTTCTGGTGTTTACCTCTTTACTGTGTTCTGTTCCTTCTAATTTCATGTATTGGTTTTTTGCTCCCAGGCTTGTTCTGAAGTGAGCTTACTAGACCTCGCCAAGTCACATTCTAATGCTGGTTTTTTCCAGCTAGGGGCCACTGTCTGGAGAGTATGCATAATATTTTGCAGCACAGTCTATCAGAGTATTTAAGGCAATTTGAACTGTAGGAAAAAATTCTTAAGATATAAGACCATTTAGCCATTGTATGCTGGTCAGAAGAAAATCCAGACATGCTTAGTGCTATGGAAAGGGACCTAGCTGGAGCTAGAAAAAAATCTGCCAAAAGAATGTGGGTGCAATCCTTCTTACCTCCTCCTTTTTACTAGTACAGATAGAGCTACTGACACATTTGTTAAGCTCCTGCTGTCAGTTGTCATCTGGAGGAACATCCCACACCACTGACACAGGGAGCTTAAGGAGACCAGTCTCCTAACCTAACCATCTGAATGAATTGCCTAAAGAGGAACATTGTGAATACTTCCTCTGTGTGACTAAACTTATGGCATTTATTCCAGAAAAATGAACATGAGAAATCCAGACAGGATTTTGCACTGGAATGCAACCAGGACATTATCTACAAGAATAGTTGAAAAAGGCACCAGGAAGATTTACAGTATCTTTTCTTTATGTTGGACACCATTAACTTCATGCAGCATTTTCCACTGTAGGATCTAAAAGTGTTTAAGAATTAAACCTTTGGGCAATTGGTGTCTGAAGACAGTATTTTTGTTGTATCTAGTGCATTGCAAGCCAAAGATCACAAAGCACATTTCAGGCTACACTGAAAGTGAGTCCTCCTGATTTCCAAAGCATACTGTTTTGATATGAAGACCATTTTATCTCTGATGAGCAAAACCAACATGAAATAATATAAGAATTTTCTCTCCAGCAAAAGATTAATGGGTAAATCAAGAGCTTTTAACATACAGTCTTTAGGAGAAAAAGCAAACCTCCTGAAAAATTTGAATATTTTAAGCACCATATCTTGGCTTAACCAAGGTTATATTAGGAGAATATGTCTAGCAAATTTCAGTCATTTTGGCAGTTCTGAAAATATTTCTGAAGAAGAGATTATTTTTCGTATTTTTTTTCCAAAAAGTCTCTACGCCATATGGAAAGGCACTAATTCAGTTAATAGTAGTGATTAGACAAATATGTGTTCTGGGAAAAAGAAACAAAACAACACTTAGTTCTCTGAATGTAACAGCATATATAGTTTATATTTTACTGTAGGGAAATCCGTCAGCACAGTGACTCCACAAATGTCATTGTTAGACCAAATCATTACAGTCACTTATCTCAAGAGTTTCTGGGAGCAGAGTAGGAAGGGCTAAGCAGAGGCAAGGCACTGAAAGAAAATTAAGGCACAACAGAATCATGAGAACATGACTGGAACATGCTGGAACATGAGAACCTGCTGGAAAAATCCAAATCTTATAGACAATTATCAGAACCAGAAGAAGGTAGAGTTTTACAGAGCTTGGATGGAAAGACAGGAAAAAAACTCTGAAACAAAAAAAGCAAAAGGAAAAGGGGCATTTCAGAAGAGTGCAAGTACTCTGAAACAGATGGTCCCTTCAAAGAGAAACAAGTCTAGGAAAAAAGAGGGTGAGCAGATGTTATTGATGTTTCATCTGAATGATTGCTATTACTAAATTCTTCACCAAAACTAGGATTGATGGGAAAAATTACATCGTCATCAAGGAAAGGAATGCGTCATTACCAGAGCACCCTCAAATGTCTAGACATGCACTAGGGAAACCAGAGCCAAATACAAATTTGGAACTCAGATGGAATTCAGAAAAGACAAAATAAGTGAAGCAGAACCAGCCAAATGAAAGCAGATAGTTCGAGATGCTGCTGGATAGAACTGATTCCTGCATCAATGTCATTGCTAGAGTGGAGCTGTGGGGATGCAGAAAGTAACAAATTAGAACACTTCTCTCTAAGCAGATTTTTTAATGTTTCCAATGCTTCATTTTCAGTGAGAACAGTAAGTCTTAAGCACATAGTTCGGATTCACTGTAAGGAGTTCTCAAGAAAATGAGACACTTTAGTCTGCTTCATTTCAAACTGTGAATCAGAAAGAGAAATTTTTATTCTGTCAGGGCCTAGACACTGAGAATTCCCTCCTCCTTTATTTCACTTTTCAGGATTCTTCTCTCCTCAGATTCTTCCTTTCCAAAGGCACAACTACTCCAAAGCTTTAGTGACTGATTCATCTCTGAATTAGCTACTATTGAAAGTTCAACACGAAGTGTTCTTGAAGTGACAAACACAAGTGGGACTGTCAGAAACTGTCATAGCTGGAACTCCCCTTCCCTTTTTAAGCTTAAGGAGTTTCACTATCCCAAAAGAATTGCTGACTAAACTCCCTGACATCCGTCCCTTACTCTCCTTCCAACCATGAAGAGCAGCATGTGAAGCATATGCAGAATTTTGGTCCTTTTCCTTCCTTTTTCTGGTTTGACTTTAGTCACAACTATGAGCACAGCAAAGCACATGCCCTATAATTCCACAATTCTACAACAAACCTCTTATTTCTTTAGTGAGGATTCAATTGTTTAAAGTAGAAAGTATTTTTTACTCTTCTAGAAAATCAGTTAGTTGGTCCCTGAAACCAACACACTTCTCATATTATTCTTCTGTTAATTAAGGACAAATTTCAGTATGACTCCAAAAGGTACACAGTTTCCACCCATGCTAGAATTTTTTCACTAGCTGTATTCATTTTTTGTTAATTTGAATCCTGCTCACAGAGGGCAATAATTGCCAAGGCCCTTGGGAAATAATAACTACAGGCACTGGCTGGATTTTTTTAGGCTATAACAGAATTCAGTTCTTTATTCTCAGAGCCTGATCTCCAGAATGTGTCACCCACAGCAGCTCTCTTTACTTGTCAAACATCTTTGCTGCAGGACTGGGGCATCACCTTGTGACTAAGCATTATTCAGATCTTCCCTCCATATCTCCACTAGTCTGTAGGAGAAGGATCTGCGAAGAGCAGCACAACACCCTGTTTAGAAAGAGCTCTCCACTGAACCTCAAGTCACGTCACATAACTGGTCTTAGTGCCATCATCTTGTGGCAGAGGAAACCAGACTCCAGTGCCAGGTAAGAGCAGGTGAGTACAGCAGAGGACCACACACCTTTGAGCATGTTGTTGGCAGTCATATCACTGTATCAATTGAACTCATATTATTTAAGAGACAAATAACTATTTTTACAGCTATTGCTCACAACAGGCTGCAAAGCAGAATAAATATGGGTTAAAAAAACCCTCAGACTTTGCTTCTGGTAGGGCTGGATCATCACTTGCCTCTCTGGGATCAAATTGCTCCCAGACAATTTCCCAGTCTTGTGGGATATTTATGAGGACTGTTACGTTCTCTTGCTTGAAAACATCACAAACAGAGTAAATGATTAAAAATACTTTCAGAAGTGTCTTAACCCAGATAAATGCAATGGGCACTTCACAATGCCTTCAAATAAGGGAGGGATTTCATTAATTTCATTTTCTTTTCATTCTTTATTTAGATGGGGTGTGGAAGAGGAAATTAGTGGTCAGCTAAGAAACCTGAATTATCAAAATATATAAAGTTGTCTGTCTCTACTATAGGGAATATTGGCTCTTGTAGTCTGCTTACAGGGAGGCTTTTTCTCCTTGAAATGAAAGATGGGGATCAGAAAAAAACCCAGCCTCTCAGTCAAATACAGATGCTTCCTAGGTGGTTTCCTCAGTTGTGTTATTTAAGCATCAAGCCAGAAATTATGTTAAACTTCTGCACATTTCTTCAGAACCTTATTTTAGATATAAGTGGTTGGTATAAAATTTTGTTTGAATGATAAAAACACGGTAAAAAAGAGCAGCCCAAGCAAAGAATTTTGAGAAAGTGAAATGCAACAACTATTAGAAAACAAGTTATGCATCCTCCCAGATGATCTTCCATCCTTTCCACATATGCATACAGAGAGAACACAACTCACAAAAATGCAGCACTTTCATGACTGTACAATTCAGTCTCTTCAAAAGAAGCAGGAGAGTGTAGTAGAAGGAAGGCAATAATTATTTGGATTTTCTGAATGAAGCAATGGAAAAAAAAGTGAAAAGTGGAAAAAAAAGTGAAAAGTGAAAAAAAAAAGTGAAAAGTGTAAAAAAGTGGAAAGAAATGTGGAAAAAGTAAAAAAAAGATGAAAAAAGTGGAAAGAAAAGTGAAAAAAGGGAAGGGATGGGATGGGAAGGGAAGGGAAGGGAAGGGAAACATTCATTCACAAACATTACCTAATGGTATCTATTTTTTTTTTTTATCTAAGATGTCCACAATTCTGTAAGGACAGGGTAAGAGGTTCACCCCTCTTCATCTCTCCCCAGTGGCATCACGCTCAGACCTTGCATATTAATGTTCACAAGACTGTTTAACTCATATTTTGAGAGGGCAGCATGAAAAATAGCAGTAGAGTTATTTCAAAACATTTTCTTAATGTTCTAATATTAAGAGGTTTTAAGTTTTTAAAGCCTGGGAAGAACTTTTTCTGTTCTGTTAAACTAAGACAGCCTTCCTCTGTTTTCTACTGTAGAATAGCAGCACTGTCTAAGAGCAAAAAAAACAGCTCTTTCAAAAAAACCCTTGGTTTTTAAGTTTCTTTGTATGACTGTAAATTAACTTCTTCAGATATGTCTAAGCTTCTCAGAATTCAGAACCACAGGAAGGGTTTTAATCCTGACAGCAGCATAGTCAGCTACAACGATTCTTGAAAACAAATGGGCATGCTAGACAACAAATAAAATGGGATTTTGCTCTGATGTGTACAACTCTCTCATCTCTGTTCTCTTATAAAGAGAAACATTAAGATTGTTTCAACTTGAGGCACCAGACCTAAAGAGTTGACATAACCAGAGCTCTGAAAACTCTGCCTGGAAAGTCACAAAGGAATGAAAGGTAAAACCAAGTTTTAAACTGGATGAGAAAAGTCTGGTAAGAAATCTAGAGATTTAAAAAAAGAAATATCTCTTATGGCACACTGCCTGAACAACAAACTGATTTACCATAATGCTGACAGAAGTACATGCATTAAAGCAGTTTGACTTTATAAAGTAACTGGTATTAAGATGATCTGGCTTATACTATGAAATGGCACAAATTGAAAATAAAAGGTTTAATCTTCCCACATAGATCACTTAAACTTCACGCATAAAAAAGGTGGCGACAGACGAATCTAGTAGATAAGCTATCAGCTGAGAAATCTGATGACTCATGCAGGAGCTAGCTATGTAGATCTTCATTAGGAAAGAGGAAAATTTTCATGGGTTTTATTTTTGTTTGGCTTTTAAAAATTTATTTAAATGAGAGGAAAAAGTCATGCAAGGACAGGACTTTGCTTATGAGTTTCAGCTTGATAATATGCACTGGGAGAGCTTTCAAGGATGAAGCAGAAATAGTCCCAAGTGTCAGAATACTGAGTAGGAGGCAAGTGGCAATTTAGAGCTAAAATAACCCATTTTTTAGACACAGTAGGCATCTTTCATTGGGATTCCAAAAAAGAGCTATTGTTATATATTGACTTCTAGTGAGTTGGTAGAAGTCTTGCTCTTTATCTGAAATACAGCATTTGAAGGCCATACTGTAGGCAACTAAGTCTCTCTGACTTACACAAAGTTGATTTAAATGATTAGGACTTCTAGTTTGCTGAGAAGAGACAAAGAATACAGACAGGTTTTAGTTCTACAACTGAAAAATAAGTATTTCAGAAAGTCAAAACTGAAATTATGGCCAAAACCGCAGTGGTTTTGCTCTTGAATTTTTTTAACACATGCTGTTACCATCCCATCTTATATATAGGAATATTTACTTGAGTCTCCAGAGTGGCCAGAACCTGATCATTTTGCATTTCTACGAGATCTGAAGGGCAGTTTCAGAATGTCAGATTTTATCACAATTAATGTCAGACACAAGCCACAATTTTGGTCAGTTAGACTTGTTCTTCCTTTCTGTCAGGAAAGTTGGGTGAGCAGACAGAAAGGGAGTGGTGCTGTTCCAACATTTCTTAAACAACAAAATCAACCATCATGATTTAGGGTCAGACAGTACAATGGGCTGATTAAGGTGTCTTGGCATTCTGGTGTTACACCGTTGAATGTCTAAGACTAAGGCTCCTGCACAATTCTTGCCTTGTTAAAAATTAGGAAGTACTGATCATATTTTTTATCCTGACTGGGAAGGGGTGAGAATCAAAAAGAAAAAAATAAACTAATAAGAACATGAGAGACAACTTGGGACTGAGCCCCTGCTTCAGAGCTCTGTCCCTTGCAAGCCAGGTTGTTAATACCCACTGGTATCCATCAAACAGCAGCAACATCCCTCTCAGAACCACTGAAAGCCTCTTTACCCTTCCTCCATGCCTGTCCTTGAGACTTGCTCCAGAACCTTACACCATAATGGTTAGAACCTTTCTCCATATCAATTTATTCAGGGCCACTTTTGCAACCATCATGCCAAACCATTCTCTAGATTAAATCTTCTGTTATCTTTGGCACTATGACATTGCCAGCTGCAGCCATAAGTAGAAACCTGCAGGAAATCCTGCAGGAAATCTCAGTTGCCATCCCATAACTCACCAACCTCAGCAAGAGAGCAGTAGGTACCTCTCCAGCACCTGCTGTGGGCTTCCTATTTCAGCATTTGGTGGTGCCTCCCCTGAGCATCACTAGGGCAATACAACTTTTCCAAGCTGTGCAACTTTTGTTGTTCTCCTTTCAAACACTAAGGACTTTGGGGTTGCCTTGCTTATGTCCTTTTTCAGTAGGTACAGAAATAGGACGCTGTCGTGCCCTTCGATCCATCACTTCCCTGAATTCCCATATATTTTGTGCTATCTCCTTATTCCAAACTGACATTCCATCCTGCACATCAGAAGATAGAGGAATACAGCTAAAGTAGGGTAAGAGGAAGTTTGGTACAAGATATTATGGGATTTATTATGCTGTAATTATGCAGCATAGGTTTCTCAGTTTAAGGCATGGAATCTGACAACATTAATTGATTATGAAATTATAGAATAACTTGCACAGTACACTAAAAGTTTTACATATTAACTAAAAAGTGATTCAAACGGTAATAAATTGTATTTATTTTACAAAAACAACAGTGCTTTCCCAGGATTAGGAGTCCACAAGCAAGTTTACAGGGATGGCCCAGCTGTCTTCAAGCATTTAATAGCAGTAAAGAGCTTAAAAGCTGGAAAACAAAGCTTATATGAAGATGCTCTGCTGTGGTCCTGTGCCCTGCAGAATCTTTTCTGGTCACTCATCTTTCCCATCATTTATCCATGGTCATGTCTAACCCTCCAGCTAAGATTGTAAACACAATATTGCTGGTCACCCATGACTTTGTCATTGCCAGCATCTTGAAAAAATGCTTCCTTAAGACCTCCCCTTCCAGACTTTTAACTAACAAGATTGTGCAGAGGAAACCCACTGAATCTCTCTGGAAGAATATGCAGGGAAAAAAAAAAAAAGAAGGCAAAAGAGAAGAGAAAAAAACCCCATAGGTGTGGTTTTACAAGGCCCAGATCCTCCACACTGCCATCAGGCTGTGCAGGACCTTTTTAACAGCTCCTTCCTACTCCTGGTACATCAGGGAGAGAATGGAAAGCCTGAACACAGTAAGGACAAGGACTGTTTGCCAGGTGTATAAAACATGAGCTGCATTAACCTAATTTTAACATCATAAAAGATAGATGGCAGTTATTAGGTGCTCAAATACTCTGATTTGGACTGAGCTTTCTTATCAGCTGTATGGCGAGTGCCTTAGTTGTGTGCTAAATGTAAGCAGAAGTCATTAAGCCTACTACCATGTCTGTGCTCTCACTTCCTCATAACCTCTATCTAAAGATGTAGACAATAATATGATAACAATAACTCCAGACTGGCTGTATTATTAATGGCATGGATGGTGATGAAGAGGAAAGTTTTCATACATTTGAATTTTAGTAATAAAAAATAAATCATTTTACCCTTAAGAGCTGCTGTTATTATAATACCTGGAAGCCCCAAGCATGGGCCAAGATTGTTTTGTGCAGGTCACCATAAAGTTCCTTTAAAATACTACTCTAAAAGAAGTTATGTTCCTTCTTTTCTACTCTACCTAACTGTTACTGGTCACAGACAGTATCAGGATACTACAGACAATGACAAAATAGCCTAATCCACTACAGACAATCTAATATTTTAGTCTCAAAGGGTTGATTATTTTACATTTAGAGGAAAAGTTCTCTGCCTTTAAAATTTTGTAATGGATAAACAACAAACAGAAATTCCATTTACTTTTTTAAAATTAAAAGCACTAAGCTGCTTAGACTGCTCACACTTTTTCAGGATCTGCACTAGTATGCCCAAATATCACTGTGTTCTGGATTTAATGTGTGACATATTTTGCAATTAGCAGCAATAACCCACATGATACAGCAGCAGGAGACATATTCAAGTTAAGGCCAAGAGAGAAGGTGCAAAGAGAGAGCAATACAGCAAAAAGGTTTGCAAGTAACCTACTCAACAGGCAAATTTCTGTAATTCTGTCAATGAACCTGGAAGCTAGATCTTTCTTTTTCATGTGAGCAACCTTTGCACCAGCAATACTGTAAAACTGCTTCAGTTTTCTCTTGACACAGATGACTAATCACAGGGAAAAATCTAAAAAATACCTGAGGGAGGTAAATAAGGTTAGTTTAGTTTACTAGACAAGCAAGGAGAAACAGACAAGCAGAAAAAGCTGAAGGAGAATTAATGGCAGGAGAAATGCAAACCATTCAGAAAAGCCTGCTGTTTTACTGAGAGCAGTGCCAGAGCCTTGGGGATTCCTGGTATTCAGCAGGGATGATGCAATCTGTAAATGTAAGTCAACTTCGCTTCCCCACTAATCACACACCCCATTAAAAAATAGCTAGGGGGAAAAGCCCTGGAAGCAAATTAGATTGAGGCAGGCAGCAATTTTCTGTGGTCCTTTCTGATCTACTGGCATAAATCCTACTCTCCTTCAAAGGAATGGCTTCCCTTTCACCAAATCAGAAGTTCCCAAAATGATAGTTCAGTGCCGCAGGAGGTGACAGCTCAGTAGAGAATGATAAGAGAACTAAGGACAGCCAGAAAAGGCTCACAAAGTGTTGCTGTTCTTGCTCTAACCTGCCACTCTGCATTTATAGTTGTATGCTCCTTAACACAAAAATAGAACCTCTGAAAAGTTTTCCAAGCAGTGCCTTTCCGTATTATAAACTGTGCAAAGAGATATTTTCCACTATGCAGCCATTCCTCGTCTCTCACAGCTAGGCTTCAAAATACATTTTCCTTCTGGGGGGATATATGATACAAGCCATTTGCAACAGAACAGCATGGAATTGAACAGTTTCTCAGCCTCCTTTAACCTGAGAAATCACTGCTCATTTTGTGCCACCACAACTCACTGCATTGTTGCAATTGTTCCTTTATAACTAAGCAAAATTTAGAGCAAAACATGAGTGTTTATTCATTCCTCTTTATTTTTTATCACTGCTTTGCAAAAAAATGAACTTTTATATGAAGAAAATAAAGCAACTCCAGTCACTTCATGGACCACAGTCTATGTCTCAAGGAGCATCTTTGGATCATGGGGTAGGAAGCATGGCTGGAGCAAATCCTTACAACCCTTTCTAAACCAGCAAGACAGCCTGGTGGAAGCACTATTCCCACAAAGGCATGGGGTTTCTTTATGACAACACCTAGACTGCTGCTGCTACTCTATCTTAATTACCACTACCTTGGCTGTCTCTCCAGTGCAAACACACTGACAGAGACCACTAACAGTGTTTCTTCCCACTAACATCAGTGGGAGATGCACAGTCATAAAGTCAGATCAGGTAAAGGTCAGAGCATGCAAGCCCTCCAGCAAAAAAGCCAAAAGGAAAATGTTATGCTTAAGTTGGAACTGCTGCCTGTAAAAATCAACCATTCATTAGCTCAGAGACTGTCTCTCCCTATCTTCTTCAACTACACACACACATTTACATATTTATTGAGAGGGAACTTTCTTCATCAATACACCTGCTCAGCCTGGCATCAATAACTCTGTCTGAAGTTCTAAGTAACAGTTTGTCATCTCTACTCATACACATGCTCAGTTAAGATGACATACCCTCTTTAATCATGTCCTAAGCACAGCTCTACTCTATTGGTTGATTTGAAAACTAAATATATTTGGCACAGTCTTCACTCATTCCCACAAAAAATTGAGACAAGGAATGAAAGCCCATTGTAAGTAAGGATAAAGCAACATTTGTAAAAGTTTGCTCTACGATGCTTAATACTTAAGAACTTTGGATCATCTTTGGATGAAAGGAACCTGGCTGGTTTGTATTTTTGTTTCACAATAAGTGAGGACACAAACTATATTCTCCCTGAAGAATTTTCTTAAAAAAAAAAAAAAAAAAAGCAATTTCACAGCTAAATATTTTCATGTGTAATTTAGTGGCAAGATGTCCCTCCCTCAGGGGAGAAAGAATTCTCTGCCAGAATCACTAAAAAGCAGTTGTTGTTGTCTTCACTACCACAGCCACCTGCCTCCTCCCCATCCTTGGCTCTTGACATTTTCTCCAGCCACTTATAACCCCTATTACCAACATCCAGCAGCTAAAGGAGTGTCCAAGAAAGAGAGAAGGCAGCTCACAACTCTAAGAAAGTAGAAGAGAACCAGAAGGGCCAAAAAGAAAGACACTGCCTTCACTAAGTAATAAAGTCTGTAGAGAGACAGGGGAGGAGTGAGGCAAAGCAGAACAGAAGACAGAGGTATATCCTCATCATCCTAGTCTCTCAATGCACTTCTGGAAGCAATTACTTAAAATCTGTTAAAGTCAGCAATGTTAAATAGCAAACAGTTTTGGTAGTCAGTTTCATCACCACCTGCAGCACACATTGCCATAAGTGTATGGGATCTTCAGCCTCTGCATTCTACTGCCACATGAACAGCTCCCAGAGCTACAGGGTTGGGAAACTCCAGTTATCCAGTTCTTCAAGATCCAGGCAGATCCAACAAGAACCTTGGAGCTATCCAGAATTCTCCGCTAAATTCACCAGAAGGTCATTGAACTGGAGTTGCTCTGAAACACATTCTTCTTGGCAAAGGAAGAATTTTTATTCTTAACCAATTTCTCCAGCTTTAGTAATTTTCCTAGATGTCAATTCTTAGACAAACATCAGGAGCAGTGATTCACACGTGTTGTATTTCATGCTCATTTCAATTCTCTTCCACCTCTCTGATGAGGTTTTCTCTCAAGAGTTAATTTCAAACAGGTAAAGAAGATGACAAGTCCTGAAGTTGTCTGAATGACCTTTTCCATTTTGTTAGCTTAAATAGGCTAGAGCAAATTAGAAAAATACCAGATGCTTTCTGTATTGTAACTTCAGCTTTAAAGACTATTTAGCTATATGAGAATTTTTGTTGGCAGTAGTTTTTTGGACAATTTCCATTTTAGACATTATTAAAGATTAAGACAATACAATTACTAATTAATAATTATGGTTAGTACTAGTAGCACATCTGTTTGGTTTGAAAAGGTTGGCTCTGCTTCAGAAAGCCTAGACATCTATTTTATAAACATCTTTGACACCACATAAAACATCAGATTACTTTAAAAGGACCATAAAGTTGCGTGATCAGAGTTTAGCAGTCTCCCAGTGCATTCTTCATGGCTACTAGGGAGAATATATGAAACCTGAACCAAACATGCAGGTGTAAAACAGGTGTAAAACACTTCATACGCAAGAAAACTAGGCAATATTTGTAATTTACAATTGCTTTGATTTTTCCAGTTCATCAGAGACACTAGTGAGGGGGAAGTTTCCCACTTTAGTGATTCTCCTATTGTGAATGCAATAAGGACTTTCTGTTTTTAAGGCATTGGTGAGACACTTCAGGAATCCTCTGGGGTTTTGATGCCCGATCCACCTCTGACATAAAGAGGAACCAATGGCTGCAATCACCTTGCCTGCAGCAGCATCAATGTTTTTAAAATACAAGCCTCTGGATTTTTTAAGGATCACTGAGTTTCTATTTGCCAGGAAGCAACTTATTAACAGGATAGGGGCCTCGGGAGTGGATTGATCTTCCCCAGAACTGAAACATTCTTTGCAGTACATTTCATTTCAAATTCATATTAGGAAAAACAATTACTGGCACTCACATGCTAGAATTGGTTAATTTCCTGTCCCCTCTGGCTGAAACCTTACATCAACAAAAGATTGCATAGCACCACACCACTAGCAAGGTAGAAGAGTATTTATTTACTTAGTCACCAGAAAATAAAATTTGCATGCAATTTCAGTGAGGAATGCATCTGTTTCCCTTTTTCCCTTCTGTTCAAAAACTAATGAGTGAACCATTCTTTCTAATTCTCTGGTATGATGGGATCTTTCCCAGGATCTAGACTTTGTGCATCACTTTGAGTCCTCAGATTCCTGAAGCACTCAAAGGACAGAGCACTTGCTCAGGCCCTACTGAAGGACTGTCTGGCCTCAGATCATTCTATCAGACTCTATGATGAGAGTTCAGCTGTCCAAGCTCTTTTAATATTCACTGAAAAGACAGGCAGCTCCAAAAGGTTAGCTCACACGAACTCCTCAAACCTGCCTGTTTCTCACATCAGTGACAAAGGAAACCAAAGGAATCTATTGCTATGTGCTGTACCACTAAGATAGTCTGTATTAATAGGCAAAGGTTCTGCTTCCCAGTTTTTAGAGGCCATTCATACGCCTTGGTTGTCCCATGGTGGGAGTAGGGCTGACTGCACATTGGCCCAGTTCTATTCTTTATCTCATGCTTTGTTTTCCATGTAAAGGAAGGTCAGGCAAAAAAGTGGGAAGGAGTGTGGCACCATGCTACATTCCAAGACATCCCCAGCAAAATCCTTGGGGAGAACTTGCCTCACTAAAAGAAATTCCTCTGGTGCCATCCAAGCAACATATGCTGTTTCAAGCAGCTTCTTTCTTTTTTTTCATTTTTCTGTTGTGGCATAATGTATTCCTCTTACAAACAGTTTACTTCTGTACTGAAAAAGAGAGATTGGACTGGCTTTAGTCACCTGTTTGAAGACAAAAGCACTGCAGGTTTCATCAAGAGTAGAAGATAGCTCTGGATCTACATCCTGAAACTCCATTTAAACCCACAACACAAACTGTGAATGGAATCTCACATGGCCACAGCTGTGACAACATCTCCAGGGGACAATTCCAGATTCCCCTCCAGAGAGCTTAGTGAGGTGTGGTCACTGTCACAGGGGTCAGCACAGTATTAACTCACAGCCTCCCTTTCTTGGGAACCTGCAGCTAACAGTCCTTGTCATTCTGGCAGAACCAGGGCTTGCTTAGGTCAGTGTGAGCTCAGGTATGTTCACGAACTGTGTACACAGTGAAGGATACAGTGCACACAATTCCTAGGCAGAGCAACCTTTATTCTCTCTCTTTGTTTAAAGAGAATGCAAAACCAGCTGGCTCCTTGAAGCAGACTATTTTAACTCTGTTCCAGTTCGAGGCAAACAAACCAGAGTATTCCTCATACTCATTATGAGTGCTGAGATGCTCTTAACAAAATGAGCTCCTTAAAAATGTATTAAAAGTAGCGGGGAAAATGCCCTGGAAAATGATTAAAGATTATGTTAACTTCCCGTAGGCAGAGGTTTAGGAACACTGAACTGATTTTTTCAAGGATGGAATTCTTTCCAAGACACTCTGAGGACTGTTCCAGGAAATAGTTTTCAAGAAAACATATTTAATTTTAAATGGAGCTCAATTAAACTAAATGGGACTTACACAGATAATGATCTGCAGACACTATTCCAGGGACTTCAAAATTAATTTCTAGACTTCATCTATAAGGAAAGAAAGAATCTATATTGACAGCTACTAAGAAGCTTTTCTGCAAATGACACAGAGCGGAAAAAGATAGGCACTTAGAAGAAATTTTTTATCCCAAATTCAAAAATTTGTTTTTCAGTTAACAGGACTGGGCCAGGGGAAGCAGCACAGGGTGTGCAGACCATGCAGACTGGTCAGGGGCAAGCTTATGCAATGAACCTACACTCTATCTGGCATTTTCATCAAACATCAGTTTTTTGAGGTCTTTGCACCTTTTTATCCTCCATTCTCATTTTAAATCCTTGTTCTTTTGCAATACTGGATTTTAATGGGTATGAAAAGCTGTATAATTTATAAATCCTATGGTGGGCAAAAGCGCAAACATAACTCTATTTTAAAATACATCTACATAAAACACTTCTCAAAGATAAAGCCCAAATTTTACAACAAATAAATGAATTAATATTATGCTGCAGAACCTTTATAATTACTTTTCTTCCTGTGTTGTAACAGAGCCATATTGTGCTTTATGGTCATCATTAATTATTAAAATAGTTTTCTGCACTAGTGTCCATCCATACATAGCACCTGTAATATGGGTGTTTTCAGGTCAGACTCTTTCCCATTGACCTGTGTCTATCTCGTGGCTCTCTTGTCTAAGCCCTCCAGGATTCCCCTGGGATTGCCAGCAAATGCTCTACAATGTTTTCCTGGCTTGTTGTTCAGTCTTCCTGCAAAGTCCTTGAACCTTTCACAATCAAAACCAACCTGTCTACACTTTATAAAGAAGTGCCAGTGAATTTCAGCCATGTTTATGAATGAAAACAGCTGTGCTTTTCTCCAGTTATACAAACACAGCTACTGGCAAAGAATTTTAATTTAAAACAAGATTTCAACATACACACACAGCTTGTCACCAGTGGGACTCCACTCAAACCAGTTTGTGGCAGTGGCTGCTCTACACAAAGGTGTTTGTAAGCATGTTTTAGCTGGCTGTCATGAGTATTAATGAATGGCCGATAATTTCTTGAGCTCTCAGCATCCAAGACATACAAAAATCAAAGTCGTAAACTCTCTCAAGATGAACAGTGCCCCATTTTCGGTGCTACGAAAATATAAATTCACTTTCCAAATGATAGTGGAAGTAATTTGGAAAGTGAATTTTGTTCAAGGAATTTTTATAATAATTTTTTAATATAAACTCACATCTTTTTGTCTCATTTTTTTTGTAACTGTTATAGAAATTACCTTTCTATTTAATTTTTTCTCTTTTAAGTGCCTTCTCTTTTCAGCTGCTCTCTGGCCTCCTTTTGTCTACAGTGAGAGGAACAGCCTCCATTTCTTAAGATCTGGGGGTTTTTTCACATCTAGCTGGCTGCTTCTTATTTCTATTAAATTTGCCATGATTCTTCATAATAAGTCCAAGAGATTTTCAGCATTTTGGTAGGGCTAATAACATCAAGATACTGGTTTGTATATTGAAATTGTAGCTACACATATGAAGCATTTTAATTTGTATTTATTATTTTCTCAGTGCTCAATGCTACCTACCTTTAAGGTTTAAACTCATGTAAGAGAATTTCTGAAGATTCTGCAATAATTTAAAAAATAGACATTTTTATAAGGTACTAATTTTATTATTTCACATTATTAATGCCAGGGTCATTTGTTCATTTTGGATCCTAAATCTCCTTCATTGCATTTGTGCACCTCACTCCAGCTGAACAAAAAAGACAGGCACAACATCCTGATAAACCATGAATTAGGGAGGGAGTTACTTCTTTGTGTTGGGGGTGAGGTTTGTCTTTTTTTTTTTTTCTCTCTAAAGAATTTTTTCCCCGTAAGTTACCAAGAAGACCAAATGTTGGATACTTAACAGTACTTAACCGAAACAAAGAGGTGGCCAAATCTCGGAGGGGAGATAACGGAGTTGTGGGGGTAGGAAAAAGGATGGAGCTGGGGGCAGAGGGACACTCTGTTTTCTCTCAGNCTAATGCTGTAAGGTTTTAGTTTGTTTGTTTGTTGGTTTGTTTTGTTATACATACTAGTAAAGAACTGCTATTTCTATCCCCAAAACCTTTGCCTGAAAGCCTCTAACTGCAAATTTATAATTGAAAAGGGGGGGTGGGGCGTCGTTTACATTCTCCATTCCAAGAGAAGCTCCGGCTTTCCCTGGCAGATACCTGTCTTCCCAAACCAAGACACTTTGGCAGGTAATATCCCTTGAACACACTCATTTAGTATCTAACTCCCATCACTTGTCCTTATCCTTTTCTGACTCAACAATTTTTTTTTTCCCAAAAGAAGAATTCCTGAAAAAATAATAAGCTAGAAAAAGCAGGGCTCATTTTAGAACTACAGTTTTATTAGCCACCTCCACTGTTCTGCAATTATCACTTCCCCAATTTCCCACTGGGGTGAAACACAATAAGCACTTAAGAGTACCTAGCAACAGTACAGAACAGGTCAGGACAGGGAGTGGGGAACAACTACTACAAGAGAAACTAAAGTAGTTGGTGAATAATTGTTTATTCTATAGTTTAAAATACTAGGTTTACCACTTCCAACCCTCTGCAAAGCTCCACAAAGTCTTGAAGCACCCTAATAAGTCAGTCACTAGCTCTTACACCTCTCAGCTCTGACTGTCACATTGCTCAGGATGACCCCACTAATCCCCTCAAGGCTGACAGGTTTACTTGAGGTCTCCCATCGTGAAGCTGTTAGGAATGATTCTGCTTCAAAAAATTCCATGGGGAAGATCATGATCACTTTTCATTGCAATATTGTTGAAAAAAAATTGTGTAAATTCCTTCACTAGACCAGCCTAAAAAGAAAAAGAATCAAAGCTTCTTTTTCAGCCTAAAACCCACATGTTTTTAAAGCTCAGTTGAACTGTAGAACACAGCCTGATTCTTGTGTGCACTGGCCCTCACACACAGTAGCCCACAGCTGTGCAAAAGTGAGTGCAGAATGTCTGTACTGATTCCTCAGTGTGCTTTGGGCACATCTTGTACTCTGTAGTGGACATCCTGAACTGTCTCTGAGAATCCTGAATCCTGTCTCTGAAACATTGAGAGAGCTGAAACCACTGCAAACGAGGAGTAAGATGATCCTGAACACTGAGACATTGAGAGGGCTGAAACCACTGCAAACATGGAGTAAGATGACACAACAACTTATTTTCTGTCTCTTTTTCTAGCCTTGTTTGGGTTTTTTTGTTGTTTTGTTTTGTTTTGTTTTTTTGTTTACTGGGGTTTGAGGTTTTTTGTTAATTTTTAATTTTTTAGTTTTTGGTTTTGGTTTTGGTTGTAGTTTTAATTTAATTAGACTTTGCCTTGCTGGGTTTCCACTTAGGTTACAACAGCTCCAGCAATTCTAAGCTCTCCAGAATCCCAGCAAATGGGCTGGCTGCCTGAAATAGTTATAGGAAAGACCTCCTAAATATTATCCTTTTCCTCTCTGTGTGCTAGAGACCTGGACATCACTACATGGTGAAATTCCTATATGTAGTCAGGTGCATTAAAGAGAGAATATTGAAAAGGATGAACCACTCATGTAACAATTTACATAAGAGTATAATATGAACTACAACATGCAGCAATCAAAATGCTGCTTTCATGTGTTGTTTTGTAAGACAGCTTACCTTGACTTTCTTATTCCCTAACTGGCACTAAAAAAAATAAAATCTAGTTCACCACAATTGTCAGAGATTTTTTTAACCTACTTATCATTCTTATTAGACTGTTGATACTAATGCATTCAGGCTTTCCAGCAATATTATCAAATTTCTAGTAAAATTACATAAAGTTGCATAAAAAACTCTGTGGAATATAAATTTTAAGTAATTTCCTGTCCCTGTTCAGGAGAACTCATCACCTGAAAATGCAGCCTAGGTCTGAGATTTTTACTGCTCAGGAGTGTGTGTATTTCAAAAACTCAGCATGTGCATATTTGAAAAGCTCAGAACAGTCAGAGTCTATGAAAACGAGAGTTGTAATATACAACTGATGAGCTCAAATCCCATGAGGCTGAAATCAAAGACAGGAAGTTTTCATAGGGTCAAATCTCTACAAAAAATGTTTAAAAGCCTTCAGGTTACCATTCCTAGGACACAGTGACAAAACTCATCAAGTAAATGTGTTTAAGAAATGGCAAAGATATGATTTGCTTGGTTATCTTATTTCAGTCCTCATTTGCTCTGAGTTCAACATGTCGGTTTACAGCTGCAAGAGACTCAGGAAAGTTTCTTCTATTCTGAAACCTGCTACAGCTTGCAAAATACTGCCCATACTGTAAACAAGGAATATAGAATTCTTGAGCAGAGCCATTTATTTTTGCATATGAGCATATTGTGACATTAATTTCTGTCTCAAACCAGCAGTTGCTACTGTCTCAGTGTGTGAAAGGATAAGAAAATGGATGGGTTTTTCACCTGCAAACTTGCTGGTCATATTATCAGAGAGATGATACTCTGAGAAATGTTCCTATTTGTGTTCCATCATTACTGGGTGAGTGGGATAGCAATAGCAAAAACGTAAAGCTTTTGATTTCTCTGGCTACAGGAACTCTGCAGTACTGTAAGTGCCCGAAGCTGATCTATGCACAGACTCTGTACTTTGATGAATACTTTACACTGGGAAACAGTACACTAAAAAAAAAAATCTTAAAATTCTTCTCTTCTAAAAGACAGGTTTCTGATAAAACCTGCAAACAACTTCTAGTAATTCCTAGAGAATTAGAGGGTATGACACCAGTAGAGAGTGATCACAAAGCCAAAACATTAATTTTAGTTATACTAATACAGGCCACATTCCCATTGTATCTCCTGGCCCTCATAATCTTCAGTGTTCTCATCACAGCACTGTCTCTGGAAAAAAAGGAAGAACGAGTAACCCTTGTGCACACATGTACAACTTCAACCCCACAAGTCAAGATCACACTTTTCTTGAACTGATTATCAGTTTTGAATCCCTTGAGGTCTTTTGTTTACCCACTTGAGAGAAACAAAAATATTCCAGATTTGAGAGTGGTAAGCACCATTTCCTTGCAAGCTGGTATAGCCCAGCTCATGACTGGTGTAAGTAAAATTGTCCACAACAGAAGGAGTCTCCTACAGCTCAGGCAAGACGCCTACCTACCACATTCTCATTGCCTTCCACCTTTCTTTGTGATTTCCTTGGAGTCACTACGGTGTCTAGAACTGAAGAATACACTTCAATTTACAGGTAAATGAAAGCATGGATTCTGGAGATATTTACAGTGAATGTAGCAGTAAATCACTTGGACATTGTTTCCATACTCCTACTTCTCGCCCTTCCTTTCAATCATTTTTACTACCATTTTACCAGTGCAAGTCAAGTCAAGGTCACATTGAAATTATAGCTGGTTGCCTTTGATTTTCTCTGTGTATAATCTATATAAATTCCAAATATACCAACCTACAAGAGCATGACAGGAATATATTAATAAATAAAATTAGTCAGAGAAAGGGCATCGCTTGTTTTCTTTCTTATAAAATGCCATCAGCTGTATATGCTAACCCCCAATATAAAATAATTTCTTCAGACAATTAAAAGCCACATATTACTTACTTTACACAGTTAATATACTGCCCTTGCACATTTGGATTTTTTTTTTTTTAGCAAGAGATTAAGAAAAAAAACAATCTTTTTTTCAGTTGGTATTACTCTTTTTTTTAAGATGCTTAAGTTTGCTATGAGTTTTCTGTTTTTCATATCAAATTAATATTTATGAGCTATACAAGAAGTGGCAAAAACCAAGCAGCTTTATTTAAAGTGCAGCTTTTTGGAGATGAACTGTCACCTAGACTGAATGTAGAGAAACTTGAAACTTCTAGAAGATGATATTTAGAAATTCAGGGTTCCTTGCTGATCCATGTGTCATCCATGAAACCACTTTAATGTAATCTCCAGGAACTGACAATGGAAAACACCATTCTCACCTAAAAGCCATACCAGATAACTATGGGAAATTTGTAATAATTTGAGTTAAAATGAAAAAAAATTACAAATATAATTTCTCTGACTTGTCATATCATTGATGAATGCTGATGCTTTGAATTATGTCAAACATGCTTTTCAGAGTATTCTTCACAAAGACAGAAGTTCTAACAATCACCATCTAAGCTCTGCTAGCACAAAGTATGTTTTCAAAAGTTTGGCTAAAAACTTCAGGTATTTTACAAATAAATGCATTTTGCTTTGGCTTCACTAACACCACCCTCACCATATATTTCCTTCTATAGGTGTTACTAGGGCAGCAACAGGGCAATCTGTGCTCACAGTCTCCACTCTCTGAAACCACCTTCAGACAGATTTCTCAAAGGTCACAGATAACTAGTGTGAAATTGTTGTCTGCCTCTCTCTGGCTGCCACAAACAACTGTGCCATATAATCTCAGCTGTAAATTAACCAAGCTCCATGTTAAGACAGGGTAAGGCACTGCTACCCTTGGCATCAGTGGCACCTGTTCCTCCATTCTTTAAAAGGAACTTGGAAAGCACAGAAGGATTATGTGTGCAGCTGTGTAGCCCACTTATGCTGGACTAAGATACGTTTTGCATTACTTAGAGAGAAGGCATTTGGATTGTGAAGGGTAGAGATGAAAATAAGTATGTCTGGTGTGGGAGATTGTTAAAATATATCTGGTTTCCCGTTGAGGTTTTTCTCCTTTTCTTTTTTTAGTGTTATAGTAGAAGGAATTTATCTCATTCTCCTTATTCTGCATCACCCTGGACATTAGGTCTTACCCAAACTTAGTAGGAGAGCTCAAAGGTAAGGGACTGTTTGCATCAGCCTGTCTTCTCTAATAAAGATTCTTTGGAGAAAGGTTATTGAACAGATGTTTGATGTGTTTGCTATCAGAGGTGGACATTTAAACACAGCGAGAAAGTATAATGTCCTCCTTTCTTTCCCTGCAATTTTCCACATCTCTAGCTTGTCAACTGCATTCACATTACAAATTTAATTAATCAATGTAGTTCACTGTGTGAGTAGCTTTTTTACAGTAGGAAATCAATCTGTTAATGAAAAAATGTTAAGGAATTTGAAGAGGTATTGTGCTTTTAGAGAAGAATAGGATGGTTTTCCAAGACATAATAGGAGGTTTCTGAAAAACAGCTTGCAAGAAAATACTTGTGGTTGTCTATAAAAACTACATTTCCAGCTCATAGATAAGGCCAGAAACTTTGGTCTGTGGTGGTTAATGTCCAATAGCAAAAATACTTATTTTTAACACAAATTACCTCATCGTATAGAACACAGACAAAAATAAACATTTTAAAATAGGGTAAAACAAATTGTTTTCAAAAATGTAGAAGAGTGGAGTACAATGCACCCATGATTCTCCTTCTTACTTCAAAATTTGTAATGTAAAGTTTATTCAGGTCTTCAGAAAAGGGATGTGATCTGACTAGATAAAAAGTCTTCTTTATAAAAGTACATGATATTTGAAAGAAAGTCCTCTCATTTTTTTGCAAGACAAATAACCTCACTCTCTTCCCTATCCAGTATTGTTAAAATGAAAAATGCACTTGACTAAATCACTTCAGATGTCATATGAAGGAAGAACTGACTGTCTCCATGCTTCTATAGAAGTCAAATCATTTTTATTTATATATAACTCTACTTGCATTAAAAATAAAAACTGTGCTTCTCTAAATCATGACATTTAAACTCTTGACACTGAAAACTTATTAGAAAAAATATTTGTCTTTTCAAAAATGTATTTTTGAAGCTCAAAATATTCTTTTAAATTCATCAAATGTAAATGTAGTACAATGTTAAACATTACCTGCCAAAGATTCCTACCACTTTAATCTGAAAATCACAATGTTACATAATTTATATAAATATTGGTACCAACTGACAAGTATAAATCTAAAAGCTAATATTGAAATTGAATTAAATACAATCATGTTTGAAAAGGAAGCATAAATTAATAAGCCTGATCATGTATGGAGAAGACAACTGATTGAGCACTAATAAATACAGGAATCTGGAACAAATGCTTGCCATTGGACACCACCACTTCATTTATTCCACTGGAAGTCCACTGTCATCACTCCATCTAACGCAATTTCTTAGTTCAGAAAAGTAAAACAGTTCCAACTTGACTTTTTAAACTTCATTTGAAAGATCGTGGTCTATTGGGACACTAGTAGAAAGCAGTTTAGAATTCAGGATATTAAATGAAATTTCATTACAGAAGAGGGATATTTTTTAGAAATGCTTTTGCCATTAAGACAATCACTATCCCTTCTCTAGCCTTTTACTGCATATTCAAGTGGATTTTTAGGACTTCATCTACCCATGGCAAACAAAATTTTGCTACTGGACACTTCTCCATCAGTCCCAAATGATGAACTGTAGAGATCTGGGTAAGAACCAGATGTGTTTGTTGTTCAAGTAAATGAATACGTGCTTTGTAGTTCACAGGCTACATATTTTGTTTGCATTCCCCAGCCTAAATATCAAGTCAGGTCTATCAGTAATCATAGCAATTATCAAGGTACTGCTTAAAAAAATGTTTAAGTAGAACATGAGAATATGAACAAGTCTTGTCCCAGGGCTTTTGTTAGATGAGAAACTGATGAAACCCAGGATCACCATTGAGCAAGACCTCCAGTGACCTACATGGCTCCTAATTTCAACTGTCAGTTCTACAAAACAAAAACCACCAAGTGTCATAAATGGAAGAATACAGGACAGTGAGACATGCTGAGACTTTTGGCTGAAATGCATGATGGATGATTTCTCTTAAGAGGTGGAGCAGGATACAAGGTGAAAAGTTTACAGGTTTCAAAGGAAAGTGGAAGGACAAGGTGAGAGTCTACCTTTTTTTCCTGCAAAGTCCCATAGTCAGCTCCTTTGCAACAAAAAGGTATGGTCAGTAACTACTCATCTTTTACTAGCCATGTGCTGAAACCGTCCTACAGCAGTCAGCTCTGATTCCTAAAAATGCAAAGTAAAATTGCCTTTGTTCATTCTCCTATCTGCTGGATTTTGTTTGGGGATTTGGTTGGTTGGTTGGTTTTATATTT
Source organism: Illadopsis cleaveri (assembly GCA_013399915.1). Lineage (NCBI taxonomy): Eukaryota > Metazoa > Chordata > Aves > Passeriformes > Timaliidae > Illadopsis > Illadopsis cleaveri. The sequence continues at coordinate 484,416 of VXBB01014842.1, forward strand.
TTGGAGTCCGTTTTTTTTCCTTTTTATTTTCCTTGGCTTTGTCTGAATTTATTATATTTTTAATTTTAAAATTGTTGCTGGTTTCATTACAGCATATTCACTAATAGATTTATTTTTGCATTTTTGCAATACACTGCTTTTTGCACACCAACTAAGCACAGTGGTTGTACAATACCACATTCCACGTACACAACATTTAAACTATGCTTTTGTTCTATCTTGCTATCTGGCAGATATTCTTACAGGCATTTTCCTATAGACTGTGGGCAGCATCAACATGGATGGAATGAAAGTAAACATATATTGATTTACATGGAAAAGTTTTGGTAGTGGGTGTGCTACAGAAGTGGCTTCTGTGAGAAGAAACCAGAAGCTGCTCTGATGTCAGACAGAATCATTTCCAGATGGCTCCAAGACAAACCAAAGCTGAGACAATCAGAGATATTGGTAGCATCTCTGTACTAACATATTTAAGAAAAGGTAGGAAAACTGCACAACTACAGCTGAGAAAGGGAAGTGAGAATGAGTGAGAAACAGCTCTGTAGACACCAGATCACTGAAGAAGGAGGAGCAGGAGATGCTCCAGGTACCAGTGCAGAGATTCTCCCGCAGCCCATGATGAACACCATGGTGTTCACATATAATACGCTGTTCACTCCTACAGAAGGGAGCCCATGGATGTCAACAGGAGAGCAAATATCCACCTGCAGCCCCTGGCAGACCCACACCAGAGCAGGTGGATGCACCTGAAGCAGGCTGTGACCCCATGGAGAACTCATCCTGGAGCAGGTTTCCTGACAGGACTTGTGATCCATGGTGGAGCAGCCTGTTCCTGAAGGACTGCATCCCACGGAAAAGATCCACATAGGAGAAGTTCATGAAGGACAATGTACCATGGAAGGGATTCCACACTGAAGCAAGGGAAGGAGGAAGGCAGAGAAAAAGTGTTATCATCTGACTGAAAACCCCATTCCCTGTTTCCCTGAGCTGCTCAGTGGGGAGGAGGTAGAGAACTCAAGAGGGAAGGAAGGAAGGAAGGAAGGAAGGAAGGAAGGAAGGAAGGAAGGAAGGAAGGAAGGAAGGAGTGGGGGAAAATGTGTTGAGGGGTTATTTTATTCATCACTATCCCACTCTGTTATTAGTTTTCAATAAAATATAAAATTCACTTACCTGAGTTGAGGTTTTTATTCCTGCGATGGCAATTTTTGGGTGAGCTCCTTAACCTTATCTTGTAATAGCTTTTTGTATTTTCTGCCCCTGTCCTACTGAGAATGCTTTTGTTTTATCAGGCAGATATTCTTACAGGTATTTTTCTATAGACTGTGGACAACATCAATATGGATGGAATTAAAGTTAACATATATTGGTTTACATGGCAAAGTTTTGGTAGCAGAGGGGAGCTACAGTAGTAGGCAATTGCTAGAGCAACTCGGTGCATAGCAACCTTCCACACAAGGTTAATCACAAGAATAAAAAATATAATTTTCTAGAGTGCTCTTATGTCCTGGATTATTCACATAGATGCCTGGCACAGACATATGACTGAGTGGCAGACATACACGATAACAGCCAGAACTAATTAATGGCTCTTTCAACATTAATTTCTTCTTAACTCGTTGCTCTGTTCTTCAGGTCAGTTGAAGAAAACCACAGGTATGATGTGTGTATCCTGTTTGTTGTTAAGTAAGATGAAAGAGAGGGAAAACTTCATGTTCAGTGCTACCTGGAGCAGTTAGAGAATATTTCAACCCATTGACAAAAAAAAAAAAGGAGATGCAGCGTGAAGTTTTCCATTTTGCTGAAACAAATATACTTGACATGAAATCTCAAATAATTTCCCAACCCCCTTCAAAGCTACTCCATGTGAAGGAGGTTTTGTTTTTTTTCCTCTGAATCACGTTTTAAGGACAGGCTGCCAAAGCCCATTTGTCCCTCCATTTGCAGTTAACTTGTGTTTGCATGAGGTTTCAGCAGGCTGCTCAGTTTTCTGGTAGAGAACAGTTCATTTCCTTTCTTCAGTGAGTTTCCTTTCTGAGAACATGCTGCAATCCCACAATTAGAGGAGCTTCATCCCTCACACAAAATTATGGGTGATCAATATTTCTTAAAAATACCAAAACGACTACTCAATACAACTCAAAATGTTATATCTAGCATAATTCAATTGGGCATCTTACAACAGAAGCATAAAAAGTCAGAAGGCAGTTTTGGGCTATGATCTTGCATGACATTTGTAGAGTTTTGTCAACTACCTAATTGATCCCATCACTACATTTGCAAGCAACAGCTGCACTACATATTATCTGAAAAAAAAGTCTCAAGCTCTAAAAAGCTACTTAACAGATACAGCCACTTACTTAGTTCTGATGACATTGTCAACCACAAGAGAGGGAGACCTCAGCCCCCCAAATACTCTCTTGATTCATACTGCTGCATAATTTTAGTTTTTATAACTTTGTCTTTAAAATCTTCTACTATAACAAAATTAAGATTTTTTTTTTAATAGGGAAAAAACCAGATTAATTTTGTGTTTCCATTATCACAAGATCTGAATTATAGCTTTCTAAGGAAAACACAGGAGCAATAAAATCAGGTATTATTATATTCAAAAGACACTCTAATTCACATAGAAGAAAGGAAATAGCAGCAGTTGAAATATGTCCTTTAGAATAACAACTAGAATTAATCTTTGCCATAAGACTTTGTAATATAGCCTTGTTGTTTTCAGTGAAATATGCAAATATGCTTTATCTTAGTATATTAAATACTTTATAATTGTAAATTATGTTGATTTTCACAATTCATTTATTTTGAGCAGATTTATTAATAATCTATTCTGTGTATAGGACAACTCATTGCCAGTATTTCAGAAAATTATCTTGGTCTATTATTTTCTGTCCTAACCAATTTCTTCTTTTATTTTTCCTTCATTTCCCCCTATTCCCCCCACCCCCAA